>JAOEGS010002775.1:37550-124879 GCA_025447755.1 Corythornis vintsioides | reverse complement strand
CAACAGAACATCACAAAAGAAATCCAAAAGAATTTTCACTCAGTGATTTTTTTTTCTTCTTTTCAGTAGAAATAATTTACTTTTTTTTTTTTTTTTTTTTTTTGTCAGGAGTTTAATGTTTGTTAAGGGTTCATGGATTTCTCCATTTCCTGAGCTTTTTTAACAATTTTTTTTTTCCAATCTGGCAATTCTACAAAGCATACATTGGACTTTAAACACATTTGCCTAACTTGTTCTGGGTGCTACGAATGCAAATAAAGACACGGGCATCAAAAGGGGATGGAGTGCTTTGAAGATGAAGGGTTTGACAAAGAGCCAAGGAGCCAATGGACCAGTAAGAAGTGGAATTCTGATAGGACTCAAAGGACACTATGCCTGTTGGTGAAAGCAAACACACATCAGAGAGGAACTACTGGAGAGCTTCATTATTTTCTCTTGGCTAATTGCTTAGGCCAATAGTGCTGCCTCAATTCAGCTTCAGAAATGATGTGGTTAAACAAAAGCTGGGTAAGGAACTAACTTGAGGGATGTTCCAGAGGAGAAGTTGGGAAGTTAGAAGTGCATAAATTCTATATAGTTGCCTATATTAAAAGTGGACAATCTCCTTGTGCCTGGGTTATCTTTTGGCTCAGCTGGTGTGAGGAATCACAAACCAAAAGGACTGGAGGGGTTTTGGTTCATTGGTTGGTTAGTTTCTAGTTTGGTGTGGGTTTTTTTTCTTGGTTCTATTTTTGGTTGGTAGTTTTGTTGTTTTGGGGTTTTTTTAAGTGCAATGCCAGGAGCCAGTTCCAAAAGCATTCTAGTGATCCTCAAGGATAGGATGGGATATGTGGCTCCCACTGTACTGTGCTTCAGAGTCAGGGGAATGGGAAGCAGAAACTTTCCAGCACTGCTGCCCCAGCCAGGCTCAGTGGCATTATTCTGACAATAAAGAGATTAGATTTCCTGGGGGAAAAAGTGCAAAGCAGTAACTGCTTTTTGTGCCTCACCGGGTCAGCAGCAACATGCAGTGTCAAGTGTTAAAATGCAGCAGTAATCACATAAATAACAATAACTCTATCCCCTGATACGATCAGGGTTTCTTTTTCAGAATCTAATGATGTTAAAATAAATGGAATTACGTCGCTTTTCTTTTTTTTCTTTTTTTTCTTTTTTTTTTCCAGTCAGTAAATTCCAAAAGAGGATTTGCCCCGTTTCTACAATGTGCTTAAGGACTTAGAGCGCACGATCAAATGCAGATTTATTAGGGGCATGAGGGGTTGACATAAGGCATTTGCTGCTTAAAGCTGCTCAGTGCCTTTTTGCTCTGGTCAAGGGGGATATCTGTGAGACCATATGTGGCCTTACATTTTCCAGAGGGTTATTTACTTATCACATAGGAAAAGTGTTGAGTGTTCTTTACTCTAAACAACAAGGAAAACTGGTGTTGTGACTAGGAGTTAAAAAAAAAACATGACTTGGAGAAAATATCACACAAAGCTATCTAGAAGAAGGTTTGTCCTTTTTATTGACATGGTCAGTGAGAATACTTCCAGTGACTTCAGTGGATGGCAGATCAATTCACGAGGTCTCTCTGACTCCCCCTCTGCTGGCAGTTCAGCTTGTGCTGTGCTGTCAGGGCTGCAGAGGATCTCTGAGCTTTGCAAATCAGTGTTTTTAAGAGGTGATATAGTAGCATTCCTCATTTGAGTCAAAGGGTGAAACACCTAAGAAAGTTCTGGGGTAGTGGAAGTAATAGATGCTGGGGCAGGACAGGTAGATTCTGCAGTCTGAGCTGTGTCTGTTTACTTTTTATAGTGTTGGAACCAAGCACACAGACTGTGCTTGGTAACACGAGGCTGAGAAGATAGTGATTCTGGTTGAAACATAAGGAGCAAGCATCCAAGTGAGGCCAGCTTAGACTTTTGCCATCCTTCACTTGATAATCCACATCAAATTCCACCACTAAGCCAACAAAGCATTATATTCTTCTTACATTTTGAAACATAAACTAAATACCATACGAACCAGTGACTGCAGATAAGATTATCTCACATGCTGCTGCAGTTCATGGAATACAGAGCACTGGTGCAGTCCCTGCTCTGCAGTATCACACTACAGAGCTTCAACATTATCCTTTGCAATCTGCAGAAAAATTGGCTGGTTGGGGGTTGAAATGTTGAGCTCATACGTGGGAGGGGGTTATCTGACAAGACTGTTTTCCTACTTCTGTTTTACAACCCTTCTCGATGCAGACTTTTTAGTCTTAATCTGCTCTGCACAATTCTTCGCTTTGTTCAGCACAAAGGCATGAAAGTTGCCAAATGTAAATGACAAACTCTATTGGAGGAAGAGAAACCCAGTCTTTTAAGTAAACTTTTCCACCACTGTTTAGATATTTCCTCTTCTCAATAGAAGCAGAAGCATTTCATTTTAATGTTTCTTCTGGCCAGCTATGAGTATGTTTTAAACATATAACACAAAAAACTGGGATACCAGAGAGGTCTGGATTTTGAACAGAAACTTAAAATTCTCTGCCTTTGATGGAAAAATTCTTGCCTGAAACTAATTGTAGCAAATATTTTTGGTGTCATAGGAGGCTATTAAATTCATAGGTATTTGCTCAGCTCTAAAGACAGCTGCTTTCTCCCTTCAGACACAAGTTGAAACAGTGAACACCATGTGATGAACTCAGGTTACTTAGTTGGTAGGCAGATTATTTTGCAATAGTGGAGCACAAATCAGTTTCGGCTGAAAATGGAAGTACTAAGGTTCAGAAGAATGGCAAGATGTGTCTTGGATAAATGAAGTTCTAACCTTCATTAATCCAAATTGTAGTGTTATCTAAATTGCCAGATCAGAGCCCCAGATTGTGTGGTTGATTGGCTTTCTTCTGGCATAATTCTATGTACATAAACTTTTTTTTTTGAGAACAGAAGCAAGTGCAGTCAGGCTTTTACTGAAAATCATTGCTTAGTGAATCTTTTTTTTGTTAACCCAAAAGAAAAGAAAGCACCTTTTCTCTATATTATTTTAGTGCTGATGAAAAGTCTCGGTAAGACAAGAATCAGAAAAAGGATTTGCTCATTCGGGACTTTGGCACATTGTCAACATCCAGACACTTTCACCTTGTCTTTTGTTCCTAGCTCAAATTCAGAAAATCCTCTTAGGTTAATTTGTTTTCCAGTACAAAATCAGCTGAAACTTAAAACGGGAGAAAGGCATTTTCTTCTTTTCTTCCCTGTGTGCTGCTGAAGGATGAGATAATCCTGCTCAGTCTGAGTGGGCAGCGTGCACAGGTCCCAGCCTCGGCTGCTGCTCCCAGGTGGAAAGCTGGAGATCCGAGCCGAGGAAACTTTGCGAATAACCCGCTTCCCGAGTGCCCTTGGCCGTCCCAACCAGGGCTGCGCTGATCCCGCCTGGGAGACCACCCGCCCCGGCTCCGGCCGCCGCCGGCCGTGGTGCTGAAGGGATAGCGCCGGCCCCGGGCCCGCCGGTCCGGCCCGGGCCCCCCGGCTCCGCTCTCCCCGCTTCCCCCAGCTCTGCTCGGCTCGGCTCGCCCCGGTTCCCCCAGCTCTGCTCGGCTCGGCTCGCCCCGGTCTGGCCGCCTCCTCCCCGCTCGCTCCGCTGCCGAGGCTCTCGGGACCGCTCCTTGGTGTTCTCGAGTCCTTGTGCAAGAGCGAGGCGGTGTCCCAAGTGCACTGCAGCACTGGCTGGGAGAGAAGTTGTTTCAAACGGTGTTCCTGCCCCACAGCTTTGTTTGACTATAGAATCAAAGAAGCGTTTGCGCTGTAGGAGACTTTTAAGATCATCTAATGCAACCATTAACCCAGCAGTGCCAGGGCACCACTGACCCATGGACCTCAGCACCACAGCTCCATGGTTTTGAAATACATGCAGGGATCACGGGGACTCCACCCCTGCCCTGGGCAGCCTGGGACAGGTCTGGACAACCCTCAAGGGGAAGAAATTGCTCCTCAGCTCCAAGTTAAACCTCCCCTGGGGCAACTTGAGGCTGGTTCCTCTTGTCCTGTCACTTGTTCCTTGGAAGCAGAGACCGACTCCCCCTGGCTCCAACCTCCTGTCAGGAGCTGTCAGAGCCAGAAGGTCTCCCCTGAGCCTCCTTAGCTCCAGGCTGAACAATCCCAGGTCCCTCAGCTGCTCCTCCCCACACTTGTGCTCCAGATCCTTCCATAGCTCTGTTGCTCTTCTCTGGATACACTCCAGCCCCTCAATGTCTATGGACAAAGTTCACTATGCTCTTTGGAACTTAATTTCTCCTCCCCAGTAACAATTACTGACATTCTCAATATTACAGAAGTACTTAATGCCCTTGGTAATGGTCTGTTGTGCTGCTTTAGCAACAGAGAGCACAGAATTGGTCTCCAGCCTGAATTGCCTACAGCTTAATTAAGTATGACACACATTACTTCTCATGCTGAACTGCTGCAGGGGGATGTTGTGTGTTGTTAAACAGCTGCTGGATTCTGCCCGAGAGGGAAATCTTTTTATGGGTTGTATTTTGGGTTGTAAAGTTTGCAACTCTGCTTAGGAAACAGCAAAGCTATAGAGCCATGCTGAATTATTAAGAATGTGCAGTCACACAGAACAATAACCATAAAACAAGGGGTCAGACACTGGCTGGCCCGACGTGGGTGGTGAGCAGGGAGGGAAGGCAGAGGTCACCCCAAGTGCAAGGGCTACTGCTGGAGGGCGATAGCCAAGTGGTCAGAGAGCAGCAACAATTACCCTCTGACCTGGGGAACTGGCTGGATCCAGACAGCTTGAAAGTAATGTAACCCCACTGGAGACACCATACCTATGCAACGGGAAGTTCTTAGTGTGATTCACTAAGGAATCTGGGACCTAGAAGTACAAATGTTAGTGAAAATTAAGATTTTTTCTTCTTCAAGTACTTGGGAAAAAAAAAAAGGTTTACTGACTGTCAGTAACACCTCCCGACCCAGGGGTTAGTGGTGCACTTGACAAGGGCCAGGCTGTTTCTATTTATCAGGTATCCCATTTGAATTCCCCTGCCAAGAACTGAATATTTAGGATTTCCATGGCAACATATTTCTGAACCCATGTTACAGTCAGACTGACGCGTGTCAACTGATACAGGGATGCAGGAGGCAGTGCCTGAATTTATTCAAGCAATCACATTCTCTTTTCCAAGACTAATGCACATGAATACCGAGTTAGCAAACTGAATTGACAGGGATTCCATCTCAATGAACATGTATAATGTTCCAGCCCAGGAGAGTAGCATTTAATTGATGAGTGGGATTATATTTACATAGCAATTATAACAAAGTCAAGGTTGGCTTTGTGTGAAAGACTATTTGCTGTAATATCTTGCTGCTTGGTTGTCCAGGAAAGCTGTTCCTTTATGGGCAAGTTAAAAAAAAAAAATCAGAACAGATGCACTCAGCTTTTACATGTGCTCCTTTTCGTAATCTGCAAATACTCACTCCATGAAGCCAGCTCAGTAGTCACATTGTGGTTGCCTTAGATACATGCATTAATTCACTCCATTATAACTTAGATGCTGATTGTTTAACTGCACAAGTATTAATAGTGATTCACTGCTATCCTCAGATGGCTGTTCGGTGGCTAATGTAAAATGAATAAGGGCTCAATCTAAATCCCATGTAAGTCAATGGGCATCTTTCTTCTCATTTCATTCAGAGCTGGAATTAGCCATCCCTCTTGCAGTGCCCCTAAATATTCATTTTTTGTCCTCAGGACACCTTTGTCAGGTAAGGTAATGCCAGTGACTCCCTTTCACAGATGGGAAACTGGGACCAGAAAGGTTAGCTCAGAATCATCCAGCACAGGGGTCCTGACCCTCATCTGTCTGTATTCCTTTCCCTGGATAGTGGGATGTGGAGAGAGGAAAGGTGCATCCTTCAGTTTTGCTCCATCAAGGAGTAAGATTTAGGGGGAGGGAAGCAGCTGAACCTTGAGGCAATTTCACATCTTGTAGTTCTGTGTAGCCAGAGACCAACAGCTACGTTCAGATGTCTTCTTACAGGGCCTAGTTAAGTTCTACTGATGGCTCTGAAAACAACAGGGTGTTGAGGACTTCAAACCATCTATTAACTCTGTCATGGCAGGGGGAATTATGTGTGACTCCTGTGCTGAGTGATCCAAATACCTCTGGGTGCTGAGTAGAGGGAAGGGCTGTAGAAGACTCAGAAGCCTAACACAAATGCCATACTTGTTGTTCTTCATTGACTCATGCATGGCATCAGGTCCTGGCATCCTTGGTCAGGAGTGCTCATCCTTCTGTTGAACTTTGACAACAGACAGTGTGGTTTAGGTCCTTCTTTGTTACTGCACTGGGAGTTTATCCCCAAATGACTTAACCTAAGGATACATGGTGCCAGAGACAGGGTTATAAAAGCAGCCCTCTTGAGTCTTCTGCACACAGAAAGAGTTTTCTTCTCTTCATCTAAGCTTTTACTGCTCTCAGTCTTATTGCCATGGAAATTGTCTCCATAGCTGGTATTAGAATTGCCTTGTTGACATCATTAGTTAAAGCATATAATAGAATGCTGACTGCTCTGATATTTGTCTTCAGGTCAACAGCTATTGCGACTCCAGAGGTGAATTAGAAAACAGCAGAGATTCTTTATTAGGAGAACTTAATTTAGCCTTATTTAAACTTCATTAAGGAGTTAAAAAAAATGACCTTTCTTAATGCACTCTTCCTTTATAAAGTATGAAATAAGGATATTAGATTAGTTTGATCCTGGTTTTTATTATGCTCATGCAGTAGATGAGAATGCAAGAATTCCCTCATTCGGTTAGGTGCTCTTGGATGTCAAATCAAAGACCAGGTGCTCCACAAGCCCATTTCCTTTCTTCAGTGTTTTATGTTTCCTAGCCCTGTAATTCCCCCCAGGAAACCAGAAGAAATCTTAATTTCTTACCCCTCTCCCCCCCCATTAAAGTAACAGCTTTGGTCATTTAAACAATCAGGCACATGTTCTTACACTGTCTGCACCTCATGCTATCCATAAATGGTGATGTGGTAAGAAAAACCATGGAGGAAAGGAAAGGAAATGACATTAACCTTTTCCATCTGATAAATAAGGGCTCTATTCAGCTGCAATAATCCACATCCTTCCCTGGAGATCCAGTTAATGTAATACCTAAGGGCTCAGTTCATTTAAAATTATTTCCACACTGACCAGCTGATTTCTTGGTGAATTATTCAATCCCCAGACTGAAATACTCTCCCTCTGCAATAGCACATGGAAAAGGACTAGAGCTCTTCTCTAGCTCCCAATAATCTGAATGTCCTCTCAGAGGTGCCAGAGGGTCTGTGACATCCTCATGGCTCATCTGTGTCCCTGAAGTTAACAGGAGCTTTGGTGATTTTCATGGGACCACCATCCTGTAATCACTGCAGATATCATACCTTGGCCCATATGATGCTCTTCTCTGCAAGGACTTTCTCACCTCCCCTACCAAACCTTAAGCACCTGCTTTTCATAGGTAGCAAGAAGAGAGTTTGAACTTTGGGTGGAAATTGAGAGCAACAGTCTCAGCCAGATCAAAAATAGGAAGCCTGGATTCTGCACATTGTTGCTGGGGTTTGAGGTCATGGATGTGGATCAGTGACCACTGCAAGGTTGCTTGAGTGATCCACACGCCCAGAGGCTAAAAGTTGAGAACTGAAATGTGGGGTTGTTTTTTTTTCCCTTTCCCCCTTTGCCATACACAGATGGCTGGAGTGTGATCAGTGTTTGCTCAGCTAAAGCCACCCCAGAAACCTGCAAAGAAACAAAGGACTGTTAGTACACACTGGGGCAGATGTTTTCAAAGCAGGACATGTAGAATCCAGCTGGAAATCAACAGGGAATGTTGGTTTCACTAGTCTAATGTGTGTGAAAATCCCAGATTTATATCAGCTGTATTGATCCATTGAAAGCCATGTTAATTTTGTCATTGGCATCAAGACACATTGGATTAAGTTCCTCCATTATGAGACATGTTCTTTCCTTTTTTTTTTATTTATTTTCAAAGGGAGTGGAACTAGTTGGGTATAATAACCCAAAGTTGTGTGTAATTTTGCAACCTTTCTGATGCTGTAATAAGCTGTGCTCTGAGGGTTCATTATTATTAGACTGTCTTGAAACTTGCTAGTTAAACAGGAAAAACAAGAAATGTGACCTCACTGGAGTACTTAATTGAAGTGCCTTTATTGACTACTTTTAAGCTCTTCTAACAGCTCTGTTTTTCTAAGAGCTACGGGCCAGCTCTTGGTTTGTATGATGGGACCACTCTTAGCTCCTGGGGTGGACACAGCCACACAAGCACATGTCACACTCCAGGCTTGCATCACAGGGTTGCACTGGGAGTGGGCAGGAAGCTATGGCTGGACATGGGCACATTCTCCCTCCTTGCAAAGCTGCTCAGCTTCTCTCCTCCTCCAGGACCTCACAGGCTGACCAGCTCACATGGGGTCAGTACGACAGGTAAAGCAGGAATGTTGTACTAGGCACGTTTTAGCTCTTTGGGGCAGGTAACAGGGGTCAGGAGAGAGAAGAAACTCCTTCAGATCTACCCTTCCTCAGTAAAAATTCTGCAAGTTACAAATCTTCTGCATCTCCAACCTCATAATGCTGAGGAGGGAGGACTGAGAAGACTTAGATATTAGTGCCAAAGCAACCTAACGCTGGCTATCTCTGCTAGTAAATCTTCCTTTGATACTGTAATGCTGAGACTGGCACACATTTAATGCTGATACAGTCTTATCCCCATCCCATCTGAGCAGCAAGACCATTGCCAGGACAGTTTCTCACTCCCAGGCACTCGGCAGGCACCAGTGCATTCAGCCACGATTCATTATCACCCAGCTTAGGTGCCAGCCTGGGCCAGCTTTGTCTGCTCTCAGTTCACTTCTGCTGCTGGCAGGAAAGATTTCAGAGAGATTGTGTTATCTCTGGAAATCCTGAGTAAGGAGCTGAACAGTTGCCTGGTGGAATGTAAGAAAGCAAATGAATTCTGCAGGAGACCAGGAAGGAGTGGAAGCCGATGCTGGGATAGATGGACACGGTGATCTAAGATCACATCATGATCCAAGAGAAAAAGCTGAGCTAGCAAGAGTCAGAACTGCACTTTACTGTGTATGATGTCATACTGACTTTGTGTGATGCCCATTAGAACTCACCTCTCTAGTTCACCATCATATTAAATTAAATTGTTGTTTTGGGGTTGTTTTTTTTCCCCCAAACTTTTGGAACACTTTCAGCTTCGTGGAGCTGTTGCTTCTCTGCATACTAATCAGTGTAAAGCCAGCCACAGTGACGCAGGTAAATGAAGCCTCTGAAACTCCATTGTTATAAACCAGCTGCAGATCTGACCCAGAGGAGAGATGGATTCTATTCGAGGAGTCTGTGATGCAAATTTATGCAGATGACTGTCATTTAGTCTACTGGATGTTTGCTTGAAACAGCGGGGTAAGGAAGAGACCCTGAAGAGAACAGGCCATGGAAAATTGCAGATTTGTGCCCAAACTGCCATCTTCTGAAACAGAGCACAAAAGAGATTTCCCTCTCAATTCTTTTGATAGATTGCAGGAAAGGGGGAGTCTAGAAGCTATTTCATCACCAGCCTCTTGGATCCTTGTTTCTGGCTTTTGTTCACTGATTATTTCAGCCCTTTAGACTCCAGAAAATAGACTTTCAGCAAAACTCCATGGCCTGGTGGGACTTTGTTTAACAGGTAGACTTTGTTTAACACAGCCCTAATCTGCAGACCCTATTGGTAGGAGGTAACCATCAATTTAAGGAGGAACTTCTTTATTTTGGGGGTGATGGAGCCCTGGAACAGGCTGGCCAGACAGGTGGTGGAGTATCCATATCTGGAAACATTTAGAACTCTCCTGGACACATTCCTGTGCAAACTTTTTTTAGATTAACCTGCCTTGGCAGGGGAGTTGGACTAGATAATCTCCAGAGGTGCCTTCCAACCCCTACCATTCTGTGACAGGCTCAGGGTAAAATCACTGTCTGAATCTTGAGTGTAACACCCTCTAATGGGTGAGATAAAAAACTTTGCAGTAACAAAAAACCAAGGAAAGATGCTCCACTTTCACAAAGATCCTCTTGTCAAGGCTGCCTTAAAGGGGCTGTAATTAGCTGTTGGATCATTAGCAGATGGGAAAGGTTTGGGGTCAAATTAGTTCCTGGTGTAAATCCTTAGGTTGCTTCATGCAAAGTAGACCTTGAGCCTTTTTGAGAAAATAAATTGGAAAACTGCTGGGCTCCCACATGTAGTATATATCTCATTGGTTCTGATTGCTGAAAGGATGGGATTTTCTGTGAACTTTTCCCAAACAGTCTTGCCTTTTTTTTTTTTTTTTTTTCTGTCTTTGAGAGGGGGAGGAGTTGTGCCTAAAAAAACAAACCCAACCTGTCGTTCTCAGCTTTGCCAACCTGTCAGTCCAGCCATGCAAGAGACAGGGAGAGAGACAGAAAAAGAAAGAAGGAGGGAGTGAAGCAGAGATTCTTTCAGACCTCAGCAGACGTTAAGGTAAAACCCATTTCTTGTTTCTTTAATTATGCTTGTCTCTGTGTGTGTACATGTAAACAGCAAATCTGTTACCTTAGAGAGGTTTAAACTAACTAAACAACCTGTATGGGAATAAACCCTTTATCTTGTTCATCTGGAAATGTGTTTTGCATGTAGCCTGGCAGCTTGTTAGTTGTTGTTTGGAAACACTGTTTGTCTCTGCAATTCAGAAGGAGAATTCGTGTTCATTTGAATATTAAAAAGAGGCAGAGCTTTAGTGCTTGGATGAATTCATGTTTGGGAAGGATATTAAGCTGTGTAATTTCAGGGCTAAAGCCAGCCTCTAATTACTGAAGATCAGGATAGGAACTTGTTAGAGGAGAGAAATTCTTCCAAAGCTGCCTGTTGCAGGGTTCTCACACCTTCTCCTGGAGCATTTGGTATTAGCCACTGGTGGAGACATGGCAGGAGACTAGACAGACTGTGGGTCTGATCCATTCTGGCACTTGATTCCATTCCTGTCCGTTTCTGGTGGAGTTTATCCAACTTGTCATTAGCAGAGGAGGAGCAAAGCTAAGGTGCAGCAAAGCTGCCCGCATGAATTCTTGAGTTAGGAGGGCAGACCAGCAGAGGCACTTCCAGCTCATACCAGAGGAAATTGAAGGTTACAGACTGTGAGAAATGTTGGCTGAAATGAGTGTGAGTCAGAAGAATCACTCTGCCCCAGAGCTTGCCTTCTGAGTCTGGTCTGGGCAACCAGCTTGTTGGAATGATTGTAGTAGAAGAGGCCTAGTAGTGAAGGTCTGAAGTGCAAGAATGGACCTACTTTTTTTAGATCTGAGTGTCTGTGTGTACTCTGTGTGCTTCTGCAGAGATGTGTATGTGTAAGGGGTCTGCTGAGAGATTCTGACCCCTAGCGTGCCATGAAAATCTGCAAACAATGGTAAGAAAGGAAGAATTCTCTTCATCCACTTCAGATTTACCCCTATTTCTGCATCTCTAAATGCCAAACAAACACTTCAAACTGTGTTGAAAACTCTGAGTAGGCTGATGCTCTGGGAAGGTCATATGGAAGGCAAACTGGTGGACAGGATTTCCTTTCTCTGCTGTCTGTTTTCACTCCTACTGCCAGGGTGTGCCTGCTGAAGGTAACCTGTCTAGTACTCTGACAGACAGAACAAACTGAAAGACGTTGGAGAAAGACAGTTCAGTCACCACGTTGCTCACTGCATGGTTTGCAGTGCCCTTGCCAGAAGCTGGGTTACATAACTCAACAGTTTCTCCATCTTCCTGGTCGTTCAACTTCCTCAAATCCCCACGCCTGTGTCACAGTTTTGAATTGAAGTTCTTCTCCCCTGGTTGTGGCCACAATGGAGCTGTGAGCCTGAGAGGAAGCCAGTGAGGTGATCCAGATTCTAAAGGGGAGGTCTGTGAGGTGGGCTGTCCTGCTTTTTAATAGGATCATTCCTATAAGAAAAGTTTGCAATGTCCTTGAATTACATCACTTTCCTTTCTTCTCATAGTGTGGTCTCCTGGGAACTTTGAGCTGGTGTTTCTTATTACCCCTGACTCATTGCCCATGGGGCTGGTGATACAGAATGAGACTATAAGCTTTTAATATACAAAAGAAATTCTTTACTAGATAGTGCTTTTGGTAATATCACTATAAACTTTCCTGCCAGAGCCAGAATGGAGAGGGAAGTGCTTTTTCTTGTGGAGATGGAGAAGTGAATGCTTGAGTTCTGGTGGGGATAAACATTCCTACTGCTGGTTACAGTAACAGTAATTAGTCACTGAAAGAAGAAAAGGAGGAAAATTGCTTAGTTTCATGATCTGCAAAGACTTCACTAACTAGCATCACAGCACTTTTGTCTCTCCCTCTCCCTCTGGTTGCATGATGCAAAGCACTGCAGAAAAGGCTCAGGGCATCTACATGGCACATTCAATGCTGAGGGGCATTTTTGAACAGGGACAAATATTCTGATACCCTTGTTCACAGCTGCTTTGGAAAGGCTGTGAATGTATTGGTGTGACAAGACCGGTGCTGCCAAGTCAGCCAAGCTCCCTAGAGATCAGACAAGTGATCTCTGCACTGCCAACCACAGAATTAAAGTACACGTTGATAAAGGGTTTAGTCTTGCTTAGAAAATGTCAATCAATCGGAGTTAACCAGCTGCACACTCCCTAAATTCAGGCCATGTCCAGGCAACCCATATTTTAGATGGGCTTCATTAGTGTAACTATAACAACTCAGCACTGTACCACAAGGGAGGAAATGTCAGAAACCCAAGTTAAGTTCTTACCAAGATTTCTCCATCTGTTATTCTGGAGGCAGAAAGAGCAAGGCCTGATGTAGTGGTCATTTATTGAGAAGGTTGTCTCTAAAGAAACTTTACTTTTGCAGAGGAAGAGTTACCAGACAAAAAAGGCTGTAATCAGAGAAACCCTTCTGCCAGAAGAGGTTCTGAATTTTCATACACCCTTCAGAATCTTTTTGATTGGGAAACACTTCATACTGAGAAATTTTCTGCCTTTCAACATGTCACTGCAGATTCACCCTGCTCAGGATTCTCTGTCATGACCAAGATTTTCTAGCTTGGACTTTCTTTTTTTAGTGACATTTCTTGCCCAATATTCCCACCATGAGCTTTTGGTGAGAAGGTTTGGTAACTGAACATCCGTTTCCAGTAACCTATTGTGCAATTAAAATGCCATATGATAAATACAGACAAATCAAGCAAACAAACCCAGTCCCTGATTTCTTCTCTGTTTGCCTTTTAAATGGGAAAAAGAGCTTGAGTTGATTCTTCATCTCTTCATCTTCTATTGGAAAAGCAGACTAGTTGTCCATCCTGTCTGGCAGGAAGCAATGCTGTAACCCAAGAAACTGTTGTGCTGCTTTTCACAAGGCATTGTTCATTTCTGGTACTTTGCTGTCCTGGTAGTAGCACTGGTTCCTCTTTTTCAAGCAGTTCCATTTGTGTTCTGAGAGTCCAGACAAGGGAGAATATGCTTCAGCTCCTCGCATGTTATTTGTGGTGACGTGCTGGACTGGGGAGTTGGAAGAGTGGAGAGCACTTCAGCCCTTAATTTCCTGTGGAAAGATTCAGCTGAGGAAGCATTGAATTTTTGGTTTCTCTTTGCTGTCAGCATGGTAGAGGATAGTAGGTGAATACTAGCCTGAGAAGATCTAAGAATTGACATTTAATAAAAATCAAGTTTGGGAAATAAGCTGAATAGAGGCAATTTTAGTGAAAAAAACATTTTTCAGACGAGTTTTCCTGCACCCCAAAGGAAAACCAAGAGAAGGGTTCACTAGGCAATGTGAATTGAAGACTCATCTGGATAAAAGAGTAAAAATACTTGGAAATGTTCCATGTATATAAACTAAAAACATCTCTGTTCCTGAGGCAACTTTGAATGCAAAGGATCTCCAGTTCTTTTTCAAATGTTCTCTCTCACACTGTTTTCAGATAGGCACCTGATTTTGCCTACATCACCACCAGGGTGTTGATTTTTGTGTTGTGTACCAGCATCACCTTATTTCTTTGCCACCCTGCATCCTGGCAGTGACCAGAGCCCAGCTGACCTCACTGAGCTGATTTCTGAGAGGTCCAGGTGGCCCCTTTTTCTGCCCAAGAGCTGCTGGTCCTCAGCAGCTATGGGAGAAGATGCACATTTTCTATCTGGCATTCTCCCACTCAAAGATAGCTCAGATTAAGACAAACCTGGACAACTGAGATAATAGTAATACATATAAAAAGTAGAAATCTCAATGGGAAAATTAAAATATTTTTATTTCTACTCACAAGTCTTAACCAGCTCTTTGACTATTAATTAAAATCCTCTTAGCTTTCCACAGCTGAGTGGAAAAGCCACTCTCCTTCCAGGAGTGGCCTGTGCACTCTCTAGTGCATTCTTGCTTTGGAGAGACCAAGGTTATTAATCTTTTCATGGTATTTTGTCACCACAACTAACTATTCCCCAAAGAAATTAAGCAATTGGTGCCTCGTGGAAAAAACCAAAACAAAAAAAATAGCAACAAAAAAAGTACAAGCAGCCCCTCAAACAACTTCTGTAAGTTTCTGCTATTCTGGTCTCAGATATTTAATGTGGAGTTTTTCAATGGGAATAAGTAATTAGTGCTTTGCTTTATCTACATGGATCTGTTCAAGTTAAATGATTGGTGCAGCAGAGTTTTGGATAGAGGTGCAGTTGCCCTGGTAACAATCGAGAGTGAAATCAGAACCTTTTGAACAGCCAGTGGAATGTGGTTCTACTTGGATGACAATAGGTCAAAGCATTTTAACGGGTAAAAACGTAATCCAGTACAATAGGATTTATTGCCACTATGTCATCAGATTGACACTATTCCTGCAAATTCTTTAGCTTGTGACAGACTTCAACTGAAATCTGTTTAGTGGAAAAACTTGTAAAATGTCATTAATCATTTTGTTTTCCAAATCAACCAAAGATTCTGGGTGTCTCAGGGGTTTAGAAAGAATATCTTCCAAGTGAGTGAAATTCAACCTCTCTCACAAAACCCTAATGAATGGCTGTTCTGGACACAAGAAATGGTGCTGAGAACTAAAGGCTCGTTTCTGCAGGGTGCTGAGTACTCTGGTCCAAGTCTAGTGGAGAACTTCTGCACTTGCTTAATTTTAGACTAGCAAAATAGTTTCCAGCGATTTCTAGGATGGTTTTTTCATGCTCTTAAACCTGATTGTATTTGCTGACAGACAAAACCTTGCAGGATTAAGTCCTAAACCAACACTGGAAGAAAAGATTCCCTGTTCAGTATGGCAGGGGCACGGGGCAATATTTCATCCTTTCTGCTGACAGTTTTCCAACTTCTGCAATAACAATCCTTTTATTCTGCAGGAGCCCAGAGTGCTGTCTGAACTAATAAACTGCAGCCACTGCTACGAGCCATGATGCATAAGATCAGGACAGGAGAATATGTTGCCTGCAGCTTTAAGGAAGTGTTAGGTTAGGATGCCAAATTCTGCCTCTCTACCTTGAAGCCAAAAGCTTAAAAGACTTGGCTTGGCATCCTCTGGGGTGGCAGGAGGGGAGCTCTGTCACTCCTGGATGTCTATTTTGGTGATAAAGTCTCGGAAATGGCTCTTGACGTTCGCTGTAGGTGGGTACCCCACTGAACCTTCTACCAGTTCTCCTTCCAAACAGATGAATGTCATTCTCATTCATTTTCCTCTAATATGGAAAGCAGATTCTCCTCAGTCATGCCTGATACCGTGCATATCCTTTTATTGTTGATAGGAGGCTTTTCCAACAATAAAACTTCAAGCTACTAAGTATCCGTCACTTTGGAATTATTCTGTGGTTCTGCAGAACAATCGAGCCAGACAATGACACAACCTGTTTCTTGTCTTCCTCAATGGGAAATGGGCTTCGAGTTTTGTGAGGACGTTCATAAACAGCCAAGGGTGTGTAAGGAGAAGAATGACCTCAAAGCTGAGTTTTTACACGGGAGAACAAAGAGATCTCGAGTCCTGATTGGAAAAACACCCGAAGACCAAATCAATGGCATAATATCATAATTATCAACACGCGTCATAATGCTGCTGGAACCCACTCGCTGCTTCTGCCTCTAAACACAAGTAAACATGAGCTCCTCTCCTCACTGCAGAGCAGCTGTCAGGCTTCTGCATCATGTTTGTGCTGGCAGGAGCTGGGAGATAACTTCATCCAGCTAGCATTCGGATGGACTGGAGCTTCATCCTCGCCGCTTTCTGCGGGATGTTTGGTGACATTATTGTTTTCAGATTTGCTTTCCCTTCCTTGTGCTACTTCTGGCTCCCTTCCAGAACCTTTCTGGTTACTTTTTAGCCTCCTTAATCTGTACTTTCTTCCCTGAGCGTAAACAGCATTGCAGTTGCTCGCAGCCTAAGACACCCAAGTGGTGTTGCCTGGCTTTTGCTGTGGGAAAAACCACTTTATGTTTTTCACAGCCTTCATTCCCGAAGACCTTTTTGGTATGAAGTGAGTACAGCTTAGCCCTACACAAAATGTTCCTGAGGAAGAATGCCACCAATCCAAGCACATGTGATTTGGAGCTTGTCAGGCCTTGATAGCAATTGGAGGTTTAATTAATCACCTAAGGATTTGTGTCACTTTTGAGTGACTCTGGCTTTGTGGCAGGGGAAAGTGATGCTTTTGTTCAGTTTTACTCAGAGAAAACAAGAGCAAAAATGACTCAGGGAGAACAAGCATAGGAGAAAACAATCTCTCACTTAGGCTGCATATATCAATTTAATTTGGTTGATCAATTACTTATCTAACTCACAAATAATTCAGAGTGGATTGAGGGACAGTTAAATTCTCTTTAGGCCTGCTGCTCTCCATGTTGACAGTACCCCTGTAAAGTTGATGTGTCATAAACAAGAGTGACATTTTTCACAGGTCCCTACCATTTATGAGGAAGACCAGAAAAGTTTCTCAAAGCAATCTTTGGGGATTGCTTTGGCAATAAAATGAACACTTCTGTAGTTTAGATAAGTTGAGGGTGGTTTTTTTTGTGTGTGTGAGTGTTGACATTTGTAATACAGCAGATTTTTATTTGATGTATTTTTGTTAACAACATCTTGATAAGATCTGCTCCCTTGTTCCCAGTGTTTGCCTTTGAGAAGTAAAACAGGAAAAACACGGCTGACTGAACAGGTTCATGACAAACATCTTGAAATGAGCTGAAGCTCCCATGAGTAGCTCATTCAATCAGTAGTGGTGCTGAGTGGAAACATTCCACCCAAAGAGCAACCATAGAGGCACAGATCGTGGGCACTGAGAGAGCCATAGCCAGCCTCTATGCAAATCACTGGAGGACTAAATTAGCTCTTTTTTTCATTAAAGGCAACTTTTTGAAAGCTTGGTATTTTGAACAAGAGAAAATCTATTAATTTCCCTGAGAAACTAGGTTGGCAACTGCAGGTTTGACTCATGGTTTTGGATGGAGTGGAGAGGAGAAACTTTGGATGTGGAGTTATAAATAAGGAATAAAGTGTGCCTCATTAAATATTTGATGTGGACTGCTATTAAAGAGCAGGTATGAATGACACTCAGCTCTGCTTCTGGATGAATGTTCCCATCTTTAGAGGAATGAGTAACTTATCTCATGATGTTTTAAAGGTGGGGGAGAAGAAGCAGAGTTTGAGATTCTGCCTATCTTTGTATTTCATAAAATACAAATTGATGCGTCCAGAAACTCAGATGATCAGGAATAAGCTGTGGGACAGCTTGAAGAGATCAGAAATGAAATTATGCAACCTGGACACTGAGGTAAAAATAAAATTCTTAAATGTATGACCCAAGCACACACACACACACTCACACATGTATTTTCCATTTCCACATTACTGTAATGATTTGATTTGCAAAACACCAACATACTGTAAATGAAACCACTGAACCTGGGAAGAGAATGACAGTTGAAAAGCTTGGCCAACACCATGCTGAGTATAAGTTCTGAAAAAACAACTACTGAGTTTCAGAGTAACCTGCCTTTCCAGATCACATGTGGCCCTGCTGAGAGAGGGGCTCCAGAGGATGTACACTCAGAGGTTCAGCCATCTGTTCTGCAAGGTGTTGAAAGTCATCTCTGAAAGAAGCATCCCATTCCCAAGTTTCCTATAGACCTCAGTGGACTTTAGTAACAATATGGAAAGTCAACGTGCTGCCAAAGTCTGTGAACCAAAGAAAATGAAGGTTTAAAAAAGCCCTTGTTCCAGAGAAAGTATTGTTGGAATTCCAGCAAGCCAAGCTAATTCTGAAGAACAGCAAGGGATGCTGCCTGTGGAGATACTAAGAAACCCAACAGCTAGATCTGATCCAAAACAAGAAATCAAAGGCAACCCCTTTGCTGACTTCAGTAGGATTTGGATCAGTCCTCTGATCTCTGAAACCATTTAATATATTTCACAGGCTTTTAAAAAGTGGTGACATATATAGCCTGACAAATGTGGAAGCATGTTTTGGTTTGGATGAAGAACCTGAAACCTGGGATGCCATGTAGGACTATGGGCCTTGGCTGAGCAGCTCCAGCCACAGGAACTACATGATACCCTCTAGCAGACTGGAGATTAAATCTCATTTAGGCACATCAGAGGTGCACTTCTGCTGTGTCTAAATTCACAAATGAAAGGAAAGTCATATGGAGCTGCTCAGAAAAGCAAACAGTGATTAATGACTCTAACAATGATTGATAAATTAACTTCTTGAGGCATAGTATGTGATTGCCTGGTTTATCTGACTGCATGTTAATATCAGGCATAGAGTTTTCTGGTGCTTTTCCTAAAAAAGAAAAGCCAACAAAACACTGATGCATTGTTTGACTTGATCCTTAATTGGTACTTATCTTGACCTCTCTGATTTGGGAATCTGTCTAGAAAACTGAGACAGAAGAGGTTTTTTTTATGGCATTTCCTAATATATTAGGTCATACTGAATGTGATTCATTGTATTTACATCTTTTATTTTTATTTTTTTTCCTTCTCCCTTCCATTTCCTCAAAGAAGTAACACAAAATGATATAGTCACTGTTTGATTTCAGTTTTGAAAATGTAAAGGCTTTGGTGATTTGATTGGCAGTTGAGATACTTTATTAGGTGGGATGAGACAGCTTCTCAGTATTACAATGGAATTCTTGCTGAGGTCAGTAGCCCAAAGCTGAGATCAGTAGAAACTTGCAGGTGTTCCCATCTGCACCAGATAACCCATGGAAGTTAATAACTGGTGCTGAGGTCATCTTAAGGAATTTTCTACTAAGGCTGGGAAAAAAAAATTAAGTGAGAGATCCTGAGGCTTCCTACTCACATCTTGCTTCTTTCTGTTGAACACAGCTCACTCATGCTGTTAACTTAGGATTCTGAGTTCCTTTCTGAGTCTCTTCCATTCCTTAGATGAAACACAATAGCAGGGCTGCTGATCCAGACTCCGTTGACACCAGCACAAGGCTTTCCATTGTCAGAGCTGCAGCCTTCTCATGTGGCAGGATTAAACCTTCCATGGGCAGTGTAAGGGCTTCTCTGAACTTCACACAACCCTTTGGTGACTGCAGGAGGTAACTGCAGTGCTCCAAGAAGAGCAGCCCTGTGTCTCCTCACCCTTCTTCTGTACATATAAGAGCACAACTGGAAGGACAGTGACTCCATGTTGGGATATAACAGAGCCTTCTTCTCTGGATACCTGGTTTACAGTGTACTCCAGAAAACAGGACAAAAAGCAGAACAGCATAGTGTGATGGAAACAGCCCCTGAGCATGGAAGGATCTTTTTAGAGTATCAGCTCTTGCTTGCCCCCCAAAATCCTATATTATTAATACCCTCCTGTGTTCTGAGAAGAGCTGTAACAGCACACAATGGAGGCAAATAACAGAGCTGAGGGTGTTGGCTGTGTTAAACTAGAGTGGTCAGTGTTATCTAATCTGATTCTGTCAGTGCTCATGACCTGCCACCTACCTATTGTTGAATACATTATTATATTACGTCATGTCTATTAAGAGCTGCAACAAACTGTTCTGCTGCTCCCTGCCAACAAGATCTGGTGGAAAAGTTCCTCGAAGAATTTTTTTTGTGTGTGTGGTTTTTTTTTTTCTAGGCCTCTGTAGGCTGAATGTGATCTGCAAAGTTCCATGTGTGGAGAAATCCCATAGCACACATCTGCAGAGCCATTGGAATGAACCTGGGCACAGACATTGGTGTGGTGGGGGAGGAGGAAAGGGTAATTGGCATGAACACTGGGATCCAATTGTCTCCCAGCTAACTTGCACTAAAAAGCCTAGGGGATTCTGGGCTGCTAAAGGAAGGAGAAGGTTGGATACTGATTTCCAGAGAAGACTGGATATCAAATATGTCTTTGCAGCTGCTCTGTGTCTACATGTTTAGTAGATTTTCAGGTCTAGAATATGTACCAGCTACATTGTTTTTAAGAACTGAGGCTACAGGTGATTGACCAGAGACTCCTTGGTCTTATCAGCTCAGTAAGTGGCTCACAGCTGATGGGAGGAGAACCAGAAAGAGGAATTTTCAGGCAGGTGGATGTGACAGTGGCCCTGTGTGGGTGCAGCTGCTCCATTGCAAGGGTGGGCTGAGCTACGTGCACAGCAGGGTCACCTTTGAGGCTTAGCTCAGGTCCAATCTCTTTGTTTCCTGGCTGTGGTTGGGTCCTTGGCTCCTCAAGGCAGCCCTGGTCCATCCCAGTGCTGATGTGGGTGTACTGGGATTGCTCACCAGCTGCCCACAGCCCTCAGGCCACATGGACCCACCCACATCTGCATCAGGAGAGACTGATGTGGGTGTCAGGCTGTGTCTGGTCACTTTGGTAGAGGAGCTGCTGAGAGCTGAGGGTTAAAAAGAGGAAGAGAGTCTCAGGAGTCAACAGTTTTAGATTTCCCCCCCTGCCAAATTGTCTGAGACAAAGAATGGCAGCAGGGCCTGAAATCAAGAGTTTCAAGTTGCCAGCACTTTCCATTTCTTATGGTATTTCAGTGTTTCCACTGCTTGTTCCTGGCTAAAACCATGCAGTGCATACAGTGCAAGTAAATTAAAATAGACATTTTCAGCTTTCTGCAGAGGTTGGGAATTGCTCTGAGTGGTAAGCAGGGGGCTGGTTCACTTTTAACCTGTCCTGTGGCTCTGAAACAGGCAACCAGCCTCCACTGAAGAGCAGATATATATATGTGTGTGTGTGTGTGTGTGTGTGTATATATATACATATACATTTATTTTTTTGGGGGATGTTTTAAAGAGATCTGGTTTAACTTAGATCGATGAAATGTCAATATATCTGTTGCTGTGAGCTGTTCCATTGTAGGTTATGGCCCTATTGGATGACTTTAAAGTCTGTGCAAACCTCTGCTGCTCCATGTGTTTATGTCTGTCTTTAAATACATTTAGTAAAAAATTTTATATTGATACTTTAGTATCAATATGGTTTCTCTATGGGGGTATTGAATGTGATCTCTAAGAAATATCCTTTTTTTCCAGCTCTGAGCTTAGCCTCTTCAAAGTTTTGTTTTATTTCTGTCCTTGCATCCTTCTCTTCTGCTGTTGGAAGGCCTGCAGACATCAAACGATGGTGAGGAAAGGTTTTAAAGGGAGAGTTTGAGCCATTTAAAAGCTTCACTCCAGTGACTTTAATGACATTACCATGGGTGTCAGAAAGGTGTGTGATGGGACTTCCCTTGGGGCTTAGCTCCACTCCTGTGCAGTCAGCACCAAAGTGCTCTGGGTGACATGCTGAGATGGGAACCTCTCTCCTGTGTCCTTCTCCCTGCAGGTCTGGCTCTGGGTTCAGTTTAGGGGACTTTACCTTCTGCCTTCCCAGTGGAGATGCCTTTTAATCATGTGTGGGGTTCTGAGCTGAGATGAAGAACATGAAATACAAACCAAAGCACTTGTAAAACAAAGTTGTGCTTATCAAGCTCTCAGGCCTGACAGGTTGGAGACCAAAAACTCCAGACCCTTTCCAACCCTGGGAACATCCTTGTGTTTTTTAGTTCCCCCAGAGACAACAGGTGAAAGCTTTTGCACCATGATCAGATCAGAAGCCAAGCAGGCAGTAGAGTTAGGAGCAGTTTGGCATGGCCTGAGGTGTAGCTCTTGCTGTACCTCTGGCAAACAGCTCTGAGGTGCAGTCAGCTGGTGCTCAGGGCAGGAGATGCCAACAGTGAACCACAACCTGTGCCAGCCCTGCACCAGGGATGACCAAGCAGAAGCAGACTGGTTGTAAGTATAAGGAGAAATCAGGTCCTTTTGCAAAGAAGAGTGGAAGAAAGGAAGGAAGGAAAGAAAGAAGGAGGAGTCTCAATGCTGTCCTATAGCAGATTTATTTAGACTTTGTGGGTGGTGGGGTTTTTTATAAAGGAACAAGTATTTGAATCCATGCCAAAGCAGCTCTAAAGGTTTCTACTTGTCACATTTCTGATCTCTGAGCTGAAATCCTTCCAGTGTTACACAACAGTGATTAAAACTGGAAACCTTTCAGACCCTTTCCAAAATGAAGCAGGAAACTAGAGAGTGAGATCCACTTCCACGTGTGTGGGGTTAGAGGGAGAATACCCAATTTCATGGGGAGGTTTCGAGTTGTTTTCTTTCTGATTGAATCTCAGAACAGAATTATTCTGGAACCAAGATCTTCACATTGTTTTGCTTTAATGGTTTACAAACAGGCTGTTGACTGAAGTTGTCACTGAGCAAAAATTCACCCCAACTTGTTTACATAATGGAAAAACAGTGTCATGGGCGTAGCAACAACTTGTTAGGCATTAAGTTAAGGTGCAATATAGGGATTATCCTCATAGAACACAGAGCCCTTAACTCAACATATCAAGATTAAGTTGACAATTAGTGGAAGTCTTTAAATGGCTAAACTCTGTGCTTAAGGCTTTTAAGATTCTGCTGTTCTGAGGGAGCTGATGAAAATCGAGAGTTCAAGTTCTTCTAGTACAAGCTCCTCTGAGAGGAACTAGGTGAAAATGCTAAATATGTTTACAAATCTTGCTTCTGCTTGTGTTTGCCTTGTGGTAGCTCTTCACGAGTGTAATTAGTGGGTTTGTTTTTTATTTCTGCCACTGCACTGCTTTATGACCTTTGAAATACAGGAATTTATTTACCTTTTTTATATCTAGTTGGAGTGGAATTTTCAAATATACCAGTTTTATGGGGGTGTCAATTTGTAGACCCCACGAACACAGGTCTCTAGAATGGTTATCTCCCTGAGCAGGTTTCAATAGCCAGCACAGTACGATCTTAGCCTTGGCTTGGATAATTAAGAATATAAGCTGATTTTCTGACCTCTGAGTCTGATATATATATGCTTTAGAGGTTCTGAGCACTCTCTGCTATTTATCCTTAAGAAATCTTTGAGATTTCTCTTTCTGTCTCTTCCTGCTACCCTGCCCAGCTTCACTGCTTTGTTTTGCACTCTGAGAAGTTTTTCTTAGGAGGGGAAAATATATTTTCAGAAATGGTTAATACTGCAAATTTCAGCACTTCCTCCTCAAAACAACAGAACAGTGTGCAGGGCAGGCTCGTGATGTGTACAAACATGCCCTGAAATAAAGGGGAATAAAAACCCCACAGAAAGTAAAAGCAAGACCCAAAAAAAAGGGTGAAGGGTTTGTGTGTTAGTGTTGAAGGTGAAAATGTTTCCTGGCAACATCTGAGAATCATTTGCAGCAACTGATCCCTGAGCTGTAGTGAGCAGTGAATGTTTTCAAACCCTCCCCCACCCCCTCTGTTAATCTTTACCAGGTAGAAGGACCTTTAATGTAATTCGTATGGCTTGCTTAGAGATGGGGCAAATATTTCCATTTTCCAAAAAAATCTAATTTTTCAAATGGCTCGAAGAGTTAAGTTCTTAAGTCTTGTTTTGAGGCTGTGGTCTTCTCCCCTTTTATTTGCTGATAATAATAATAATAACAGTCTTCAGAGTGCTCTGCAAAGGGCAGCGTGCCTCAGAGGAGTGATGAACATCTGGCCCCACAGCCACACTGCCTCTGGGGTCAGAAAATCACATGCCTGCTTGGAAGAGTCTCCCTGAATGAAGCACAGATCCAAACACAGAATTCCATAATTCAAGGTTTTTGGACTTAATTGTTCCAAGCAACACCAGACAATGTGAAAGAGTTATTAATATGCATGATTATTATTGACCTTGAAGAGGTAGGGGAAAGGTTGAGATTTGGCTTACCTTTAAGCACACCCAAAATACCAGACAACATTTTTGAGTGGCTGAAGAGGCTGTTTCTAAGACTTTCAAGCACGTTTGGGATTTTAGGCCACCTGGGGCACTATGCAAAGCCAAATGGCTCTGAGCAATCCAACTTTCAACCCCACACAGAAATATCAGCTGGGATCCCAAGAGCAATGGAGGTCTGTCTGTGGAGCTCCACATGGATTCTTTTTTACTCCGTCCAGCTTCAGGGCTGGAGTGTTTAGTTCTGCTTTAGGAAGCTCTGCATCACTTTCCCTTTCTTAGCACTGACAGACCTTTGTTTTGCAGAATCCAGTCTAGCATCTCTACATCTTCATGTGCACCCTAGCACAGTCACCCATGAGCATATATATATTATAATATATATATATATTACTACAACCTGTACCTAGGAGCAAGCCTAAGCAGCTCCTGATGCAAAATGCCTCACAATCCCAGTTATCTCCTGTGTGTCACAGAGTACCATACAGTGGGAGTGGACTCTGCCATCCAGCTGCATGTGTGACAGTCCAGGATTCTTGCCAGCACCCACAAAATCTAAAGATGGTGCCAGGAAAACACTGTTTTTGGAATAATGATGATTTGCTGATGGCAACAACAGAGAGTGGAATCAACTCAGCAGATTTGGATTCATGAGCTGTTTAGTCCTGTTTCCAGTCCCAGGATGTTTGTGAGTTATTTTCAAGGAACTGTAGTTTGAATCAATAAGAAAAAAAAACCAAACCCAAACAGTATAAGCCTAAGTATGGGGTTTTTTTTAATTTAAGATTATATTGCCTCCTGATTGCAATTTGCTTCATTTTCACACCTCACATTATGAGGTTCTTAAAATACAACTCCCCAAGTTGCCAGTTTTTGTTTGTTGTTAAATATGACTTCTAAAATGTTAGGTCAAGAGTCTTCAATAGACTGGGCTGTGCTGTTTGTTTAAAGCCATGAGTGAAGCGAGTCAGATGAATGTTTCCAAAGTCTGTATTCCAAGAAGTATTTTTGGAAACATTAATGTTGTGTTTTTTAATGAAGGCCACATTCTGAAGCTACGACACCATATGTCACATTCATTGCTGTACTGAAAAAAAAAAAAAAAAAGGAAAAAAAAAAAAAAGAAATGGAAACTATGTTTGGCTTTTAAGTGTTTTTGGAATAGTGTCTCTGCATGCTTGTCATTGCTCCTTGGATGAGAGGAGAGTTCTCGGTCTGTTAATCTAGTCCATCCAATATATATTACACTCTATGGGCCTGCCTCTCCTCTGCCTTGAAGTGTGTGCAGTCATTTATGCTCAGGCAAAGTGAATGAAGAGCTGAGGAAAAACATTGCCACTAGGAAACTTTTTTTGTGTGTGTGTTTTAAATCCATTTTCCATGAGTATGTTGGCTTCATTGTAAACCTACATCTGAACTTTCATCAGCTGAAAGCAGCTGAAAAAAAAATGGGGAAAAGTACTTCTCATTTTTCCATTGAAAACTTAGAATCTTTGGAAGAATAATGACAGTTTCTCCTCAAAAAGATAAACTCTTTTTCTTCAGAAACACCAGTTAGAAGGATGCTCTTTGGCAATGATGCCGAACTGCCCAAACTGTGTGCCCTGGTCCCCTCTGACTGGACAGTGGTTTGTGTGTCACCACTTGGGGGATGGCAGAAGGAGCTGGAGACCTGCAGGAAAAGGCATTTATTTGCTTTTTTTTCAGTGCTGTATCCTACAAGTAATTCATAAGCATCCTGTGATTACTTCAGCTAAGTCTTTCCTCTTTTTTATTGGATTCCACTTGACGAGGTCTCTGTTTCTGACATCAGGTCTTGTTCCTAGTCACTAAACCTACAGCCGAGCACTTGGTGCTGCTCAGGTTCACGTGGCTGCAATCTGAGTTTTCCTCGGAGCTGGCAGAGGAATCTCCTGATTCACAGCACTTCCTACATTTGTGGCACCCACAAATTTTCTTCGCTTGTTGCATGTTTGTTTCAAACTCATTAATACAAATTGAAGTGGGATTTTTCTTGGCAGTCAGATTTATTTGTTTTGTTTGTTTTAAGGAATGATTTGAGAGGGTTTCCTGGACCTCAGAGAGGTTTCTTTTTTCATTTGAAATGTAAATACTTTCTTACAAATTGAACAAATATGTCTCTGTAGCACTAGCCCAGTAAAGTTCAATTCCATGACCAGGTTTTTCTGGGCAATACTGAAACATAAATAAGGAGGAATGGTTGTGTGATGCAGTTTCTAGTTAAAACACATTAGCACTGGGCTTGCCTACCCAGCTACTGAAGTCTTACATCTAAAGGAGGGTTTTTTTGTAGCCATTTCTTCTCTTGCAGCTAAACAAACAGAGACACAACAAACAAATAATGAGCTAACTCAAATATTTGGTGAACTTTCATAGGGTTCATGAGATTCCTGTGACTGGTCATGAGGACCCATATTGAACTGAATGTTACTCCACCAGAATATTAGAAGAGATACCACAAAGGAGTTTGATTTCTCTTTTCTACATACCTCCATACTAAGCGTTAGGATTGGTGTGGACATCACTAACTAGCTGAATTTCCATCTGTCTTATATTTCCAGGCCTAAGTTTTTGAGCTATGTTGTATAATAAGTGTCAGAATCCGTGCTCTTCAGAAATTGCTCGTGCTGGGCACAGGGTGAATGTGTTCAGAATTGGTGTTACACAGTCCTGGCGTAGGAAATTAAAATGAAAATAAACTTTTTCTTTTATTTCATAGATTCCCAATGAACAAAGAAAACAAATAGCCCTGGGGATTGCATGTGCATTCTGTAAACTGATGCCACAAGGCAGATATGAGAAAGATGCCCGAGCAGAGTGGTTGCTATAGGCCTGTAAACATACAGGGAAATCAGGTCAGTTACAGAGGCACTTGCCAAGAAAGCCCTGAAATGGAGATGAAGAGACTACAGAAGCGCTTTCTCCACAAGGATGGCAGCTGCAATGTCTACTTCAAACACATCTTTGGGGAATGGGAGAGCTACGTCGTGGACATTTTCACCACGCTGGTGGACATCAAGTGGCGCCATATGTTTGTGATATTCTCCCTGTCCTATGTTCTCTCCTGGCTGTTCTTTGGCCTGGTCTTCTGGCTGATAGCAATCCAACACGGAGACCTATTCAGTGATGAAGAGATAACCCCCTGTGTTGCAAATGTCCACAGCTTCACGGGAGCATTCCTGTTCTCCCTGGAAACCCAAACCACCATCGGCTACGGTTACCGCTGCGTCACCGAGGAGTGCTCTGTTGCCATCCTCATGGTCATCCTGCAGTCGGTGTTGAGCTGCATCATTGACACCTTCATCATCGGGGCAGCCTTGGCTAAGATGGCCACGGCTCGTAAGAGAGCTCAGACCATCCGTTTCAGCTACTACGCCGTGGTGGGCTTGAGGGATGAGAAGTTCTGCCTGATGTGGCGCATCGGGGACTTCAGGCCGAACCACATGGTGGAGGGTTCGGTCCGAGCCCAGCTGCTGCGCTACAAGGAAGACAAGGAGGGGAGAATGACCATGGAATACAAGGATCTGAAGCTGCTGAACGACCAGATCATCCTGGTGACACCGGTGACAGTCGTCCATGAGATTGACAGCGACAGCCCCTTGTACGGTCTAGACAGGAAAGCTCTGGCCAAGGACAACTTTGAGATCTTGGTCACCTTCGTCTACACAGGAGACTCAACGGGAACGTCGCATCAGTCCAGGAGCTCGTACGTCCCCAGGGAGATTCTCTGGGGCCATAGGTTTAATGATGTCTTGCATGTAAAGAAGAAATACTACAAGGTGGACTGCTTACAGTTTGAGGAAACCACAGAAGTGTACGCTCCTCACTGCAGCGCCATGCAGCTGGATCGGAAGGAGCAGGAGTGGAACCACACCAAGAAGACACAGGAAAAAGCAGCAGAGACATCAGCACTGGACACCAAGGCGTTTCGTACTAACCAGAAGTCGTTCAGTGCAGTTGCCCTCATCACCAGCTGTGAGGATCCCCAAGACCTGGTGACAGCTGTCAATCAGCCATCTGGAGATGCTTCCTATAAGAAAGCAGCTGTGACCTTAAGCAGATTATCAGTAGAGTCCCAAATCTAGCTTTTTACTGCAATTCAAGCCACTTCCAGCAGTCTCCCATTGCAGCTTTTAGAGTATCAACAATGAACTCATATGCACAACTGTCAATTCTAAAGCTCACTGACAACCTGCCCACGTCCTAATACCTCCCTGAGCTGCTAGAAGGAGCTTCACAGGGGTTAGTGTGGGTGCCACTGACAGGTTAGTGCTGCCACAAGAAAACACCTCCCCTTTGGGTTTGGACAGCTACTGCACTTGAGCAGACCTACTGCAGACTTTACTGCCCTGCAGGGACCAATGTTGGATGTTCCCAGAGATGATAATGATCGAGGCAGGGAACAAACAATGCAGTGTGAGCCCTCTGGGTCAGGTTCTTCAAAGCTGCCTAATTTATTTGGGAAGCCAGTTCCCAGTCTCTCTGAATCTCCTCCTCCAGCCCAGGCACCTCTTGTGCCTTCACTGCAATTGCACCTCCCTGGCAGTCCAAATGAAACCCCCATCCTGGGGTGGCACTTGACAGTCTCCAGGGCTGCTCTTCATAGAGGGAGTGAAGTGATGAGTATAACTGAACCCAGTATTACTGGGTAGCTTTGGAAACCTGCTTACACCCTGCCCAGTCCTGTGGGATCCACGGTGGGATTCTGGGGAGCTTTTCCCAGTCGCTAGTCACGAGCCTTGCCCAGAAGCACCATTCCCTCAGCAGCCTGTGGTACAGGGTATGTCAGTCAGCTTGGGGCTGCAAATCAAAACAGGACCTGAAGTTTGCAATCGAAATCAGCTAAAAATCAGGTTGAGCCTTGGAGGGAGGATTGTGTTTTCAGAGTGAGCTGTGCAATACTTGAAATCAAAACGTCTTTCATTTCACAATGTCAGTTTTGGTTTTCTCTTCACTGTATTATGCTTCTTTAAAAAGACAAAGATCAATCTAGAGACCAAACAGAATGACTTTGTCAAAATGAAATCTTTTTATTCATCTGAAATAACTGTGTAAAACTGATTCTTCACAGAGAAACCTAATTCAGCTGTCAGTTCAGTGTTGGAAAAGGGAAAATGTCAATGTTTTGAGTTTGCCTGTGACATGGAAGTTTCATGCTCTGCACATCTCTGTAATTATTCAACAAGCAGTATCTCATCGTGCTTGCTTTCCCCTGATGATTACAGCTAATTTGCATTCTGATTAATTATCACGCTAATGTGAAAGTAATGATCTCTGAATTTGTGGTTGCCTACGATGGGTTTTATCTCACCTGACCTCAGCCATCAAGAAATCAAGTGTCTGCTGACCAGTTGAGGCTCTCTGGGGTTGCTGGACCACTCTGACTTCACAGGGGAGTTGATCCCATCATTGGCTTTTCAGGGAGCTGAAGGCAATGGGATGTGTTTCTCCTGGAAATGCTCATCCCTCTCCATTTATCACTGAAGGAGATGGGATGACTGTTGTGGAAATGCTGGCTAACTTTAGGCTGCTAAAATTAGGTCTGACGAGTCATTCACATCATTCTGACTAATGAAAAGTTTTTTATGAGCTCATCACATTTAAGGAAGAAAAATAGCATTCTGAAAGATTTCCTTTTTTGTTGGTTTGGTTGTGTTTTTTACTGAAATCTACTCCATATAATAGTATTACTGCATTATTTTAATGTATCTTGCATTCCTCTTTTGCTAGCACTTGTCTTTGGATATATGTGATCCCTTTAGGTAAAGCCAAGCATATTAACAAGCCTGGGGGGAGGTAGTTATTCCAAAGCTCATTAATTAGCCTGTTTTATATGCTGAATCATCAGCAGCATCCATCTGTAACTGCAGTAGAAAACATCTTATTGTAGCCTGGATTTGAGCACTGGCAGGCAGTGGGGAAATAGTCTGGAAAAAAAAAAAAAAAAAAGAAAAGGAATGTAGGAAAATGTGCAAGAGTCTCAGGACTTATCTGGTGTTGGAAAAAACCAGGATCCGGGTTGTATCAAATAGAAAATAACTTTCAAGCTGTGAAGTAATCCCTCCACCTGCCTGTGTCTTTGAAAGCTCTTGGCTGGATTAGTTTCTTTGATGTTGGGCACCAAAGCTGGGGAAAGACATGGAAAGTTCTGAGGAGAGGGAATCTGGAGCTCTAGAAAACATGGCAATGAGGAAGCAGGGAAATAACATCAGGTGTTTCAGTCCAAAAAGGGGGTTAGGAAACAAAGCACCAGTTCCCAAACACAAAAATTACCAGTTTGAGGGAGAGGGGCAATCTGTTGCCTGTGTCTGGTGGGTAGGATGGGGAAAACATGAGCTGAAAGAGGAGCCAGAGACTGCAGGGAATTAGGCAGGACTGTCATAAAGCTGACAAACCAGGGACAGAGCTGGGGGGAGGGAGCAGTCTCTGTGGTGGGGGCTCTCGGGAGCCTGTTGGAGAACAGGAATGGCAGGAGGGATACAGAATGGTCAGCCTGGCCTTGAACTTTCCAACCCTGTTTTTCTGTGGTCTGTGATTGCCAGAAAAAGGAATGACTAACGTGAAATCTGCTTAACTGGTCCCTTCTCAAGCACCTCCACGTGTGTATTTACTTAATGACATAGGCAAAGCTCCTCAGAGAGGGGAGGTGCTGCTGAGAAATGTCACCAGACCCCCCAGAGTTATCTTCAGAAGGTGCAGATTTCAGGTGCTGGTTGTAAAAAGCAGTTTCCCCCATTGAGCTCTGAAGCTCAGTGGCCTGTCCCTCTCCCAGTTCCCAACCGTGTCAGCCTCTTGCGGTGAAAAAAAACAACTTCTTTCCTCTAAGTGAAAGTACCAGGAGTCTGATTTAGCTTTTTGTCATCTGCTTCTTGGTATAGATAGCTAGAAATACGTGAGCATGTATAGCAGTGTATGCTTTGGCATAGAAGTCAACCACTAACTGATGAGGGTCAGGAAGAAACTTCTCTCCTGGGCATGTTAATTCGGAACAGGCTACTATACGGTTTCTTCTACTTTTATCTCCAGCATCTGATACCAGCCCGTGCTGGAGACAGGATACTGGTTGAACCACTGCTCTCAACCAGTCTGGCTTTTGCTGGGTTTCTCCGTTTGATATTTTAATTATATTTATCACAGTATAAAAACTATGTATGTCTAGTGAAGCGTGCATTGCATTTGGATGAATAAAGACACAGAAATAAAGACCATGCCTCTACCACACACCTTCTGAGAGCACATTCCACTCCCACTGCCACAGTTTTGAGCTTCCATATCTTGGGCACTAAAAGGTCACAGTCTTTTGGCTTTAAAAGATCCCAAATCACAAGCAACCCTGCAAAGTTATAAACACATTCCCTGGAAGCTGCTTGGGATGAACTCTGGAGGAATGAGCTGAACAAAGCCCCATTCACAGGCACCCACACACTGCATGGCAGCCCCAAGCAGAGCTTGCTTAACCTGCAGCCTCCTCACCTGCTGAAGGATCTTTGGGAGCACCAGGTGGATCAGATGGGTATGGACAGAGGTTGAGACACAGCCATAGGAAGTCTGCAGACTCCTCCCATAAATATAATTTAAGTGGGGCTCTTGGTAAAGTCAGTTCTTGCCTAGGATTGGATATAGGAAGGACTCATGCAGTACACCCGTGTATTGCAGCTTTGGGTGAGTAGCAGAGATAATCTTCCTCACCCATCTATCTGCTCTTTCCAGGTGAGGATGTTTCCCAAGGATCTGAGTTTGGCTTTTTTTTTCTGGCTGCATTCTGGGCTGTTCCATGAGTTGGGAGCTCACAAGTAGCTTCCCCCACCTCCCAGAGCATTGCAAGTGCTCCTCAGGTCTTCAGAAAGCCAATACATTGGGTTGAAGTTCAGCAGCTTCTTCCCAGCCACCAAGAGGCAGCAGTTGTCATTTCTTCCTGCCTCAGCTGGAAGTTGCTCCCCCTGCTCCTGTCTTTTCCACAAAATTTACCAGTTGAAGCAAAATTTCAACAACAGAGAGAAAACACAAACCACTTTGCGTTGGCCTCCTGTATCATGATTATAGCTGCAGCTCGGTTATTTTCTCTTGGAAAGCAGCACTATTGTTCTGGGTCAAGATTAGTTTATGTCAAAGGGAATATAATAAGAGATTATTATATAATTTATTTTTCCAGCTTTGCCTACCACCGTCCATTAAGGCAGCTGGCGTTTCCTTCCCCATTATCATGTATCATTAAGTGCATATTTTCTGTGAAGTTGGTTTTCAGATGTGGGACATAATATCCAGCCCTTTGTTTATCCCTTGTTTCTCACTTGCAGTGCAGGAGGTCTGACTTCAGCTGCCTGCTGAACCTAAAGCATTAGGGTTACACAGGCACACTCCCCTCAGGAAATAGCAGGTACCTTTCAGGGTATCAGAAGTGTTTGTGTGGGAAGGAAAAAAAATCACTTGTAAGTTTCTCTTAGCTGGTTTTGAGATGGGGACCTGCAAACAGAAAGTGTTGGTGTCTCAGTGGTGGGCCTAAGAGGCCCATTTAGGGAAGCATCTGACAATAAGTTCACTTCCAAGAAGACAAGAGGAAGCAGGACAGAATGAAATGAGAGTGAAATGAGGGGCACTTAGTTTTAGTCTGGGCTGCAGAAGGTGAATCACTGGTTCACTAGGGCTTAAAATCACTGCAGAGGAGCTACTTCCAGATTGTAAAGCTTTTCTTGGGGTCATCGCCCATGGCTGAGGAGATGATGGGGGAATGAGATAAACATCAGGCAAAACCAGGATGAAGTTGGATAGTTCCATTTCAGGCTTATGTTGCTCCCTAGAACTCTCAGGTTTTCTGAAGCTGTGACATTGCCACCAGTCAGTCACTGTTCTCTTCATGATCCACCACACACAGTCACCTATGACTCTGAAATGCCCAAGCATCTCCTACCCAGGTGTACTCCCCAAGTCCTGTTTCTTTCAGGGCCCAGCACAAACCCAACCTCAGATGCCATCAGCCACATACACAGCAGCAAGGATCCGTGTTCCCCAGGGTGGTCAGCACTGCCTCACCTGCACCCCAGAGCATAGCCCAAGAACCAGCTCTGCAGCACAATCCTTGTCACGCAGCACATCCTGATCCCACAGCACATCCCTATCCCACAGCACATCCCTATCCGCATCCCATCCCTATCCCGCAGCACATCCCTATCCCACAGCACATCCCCATCCTGCAGCACATCCCTATCCCACAGCACATCTCTATCCCGCAGCACATCCCTATCCGGCAGCACATCCCCATCCCGCAGCACATCCTTATCCCGCAGCACATCCCCATCCCGCAGCACATTCCTATCCCGCATCCCATCCCTATCCCGCAGCACATCCCTATCCCGCAGCACATCCCTATCCCGCAGAGCGGCCCCGCTCCCGCCGCCGTGGGCCCTTTGGCGCCACCCGGTGGCTACCGGTGGAACTGCGCTGCCGCCGCTGTCCCAGCCCCCGGCCCCCCCCGGCTCTGTCCCCGCTGCTCCGCGGAGCTCGCCCTGCTCCCAGTGGCTGCCCAGGAGCATCTGCTGGCAGAAAAAAAAGCCACCGCTGCCCTCTGCTCAACCCCCGTCCCCGTTTCTCCCTCGGGGCTCAGCTTTGCAGCGCTGGCACAAGTCGAATGCTTTGGGTGCAGCCTCCTGTCCCCGCAGAGGGATTCCTCTGGCCAAGAACCTGTTGTCAGCAAACTCCCCAGCCCATCCTAAGGCAAACTTGGGACCTGGGCTTCCTACAACTGAATGGCAGAACTGAAATCAGAAAGCAAACGATTTGGGTATAAAAATTGAATTGATGAGTGCTCAGTCCAGCTGATTTCTTCTGTATTCTTTCTCTCCATATATATAGAAGCAAAAGCTGGGAGGTTGCTTCATTTGCCAGCTTAGGTGTATATATATAGCCAGGCAAACTGGCCAGGCTCCACTAGGAACTTTTCAAATAGGGCAATGATCTATTTGTGGCCAAAGATCGGTACTTCCAGAGGTATCAGTGACAAGAAGCAAAAAGCTGCTTGTTTGTTTGTTTGGGGCAGGGAATGTGTGTGCGTGTAGAGAGGCAACGCCAGCGTTTATGATGTGAAACTACACACAGAAGGGCTCCAAAAGAGAAATGCCTTAATAATTATCTCCTATTCAGTGCCATGTCCACTTCTGAATGCACATTTTCCATCGAGCGGCTTCGTGCGTTCTCTCACGCACGGGAGTAGCTCCAGTTCAACATCTGCTGAAGCATCTCTAGCATCCTCCTTCCTCACATCCTCCCTTCCCCAGACCCTCCTTCCAGCGGCGTGTGTAGGAAGCTCCACAACTGTCAGGCAGCTGGGGCTGCAGCGACTACCGGGCATTGGATTCGTTCCTCGTGTTTCCCCATCTTTGATGGCAGGGTGTCTCCCAGCCTTGCTGATGGGGGAGGGGCAGTTTTGGTGTCTGATGCTCACTCCGCACGATTCCCGCTTGGCCCAGGTGCCAAAACGAGCTGTCGGCCTTTACGTGACCATGGTGCAAAGAGGCAGAGGGGAGGAGATTGTCCCAAAGCCTCCCCAGTACCATTGCTCTCCACCTTGCCTCGGTGAAATCTCTCTACTGGGTGTTTCTAGCATTAATTTTTGGCTGGTCAGTGTTTTCTTGTGCTGGGTGAGCCCTAAACGGCAGGAAAAATAGGAATGATGTGTAAATGGGTAGGTCTCTTTTCAGCTCTCCAGGTGGAAATCAGAATCAGACCCCGGTGGGTGTACCCAAAGAAAAACCTTCCTTGCCCACCCAGGTCAAGGATCTTACTCATGTGAAGTGACAGTGCCCCCACCAATTTCAATGGGGTGGTGACCTGGGGTAGGATGTGAGTCGGGAGACAAAATCTGGTAAGTACTTTATTGAACTTTTTGGAATTACTCACTGTACATACTGATTAAAACTTCTTCTCCTCAGTGGTCACTTTTTCCATAGGCAAGAAAAAAAATTAAAAAAAATAAAAAAATAAAAAAAATCCAGCTTTCCTTTGCCACTTGTTTCATTTGAGAGGGTAGAACAGAGTGTCACTCCTGAGACCGCAGCCACCCTGGCAGAGGGCCCAGAACACTCTGCCTCACTGGGTCTTCCTTCTCCTTCCTCCCATTTCATCCTCCTTTTTGGAGACGTGCCAGGTAAATCCATCAGAGATCTCTCTTCACAACCACACAGAACATCAACCCCACACCCCCAGCCACACGTCAGAACATCAACCCCCCCAACACCCTGCAGCAGCCCTGTGGCTGACAGCGGAGGAGATCAAAGCCCACAGACCTCCTTTGCTAAGGTCTGTACTGAAGGTGCAGGGGGATAAGGTGGAAAAGGGGATGGTGCCTGCCAATTCCATCCCCAAATGTGCACTTTCACCAGCTGCATATTTGGCCCAGGGTAAATACTCCAGTGCTAATTTTACCTGAGATGATGAACGTGCTGGAACAGCCTCACCATGTAAAGGGAGGAGATCCGTGGAGCTGAGCCCATCTGCTGGGTCCTTTTTTGAGCAAAGTCAGTCATGACTTTGACTTGTAGATTTGCTCCTTAGGGAGGCTTCTTCTTACAAGAGTTACCCCAAGCACAAGCCAGGCTAGAGAAGAGTGAGGTCAAGGATACTTGTGTGCTGGAAAATAAAAGCCCTGAGTACTGAACGTTGCCTTATAGTAAATTACCTTACACAGATTAAATTACTTCAATAGATCTGCTTCTTTTCTTTTGTCTCCTGTGAGAGAAGCCACTTCCAGACACCAAAAGCACAAAGATACTTGAAAGTTTTCTATTTCTTTCTGGACCTTCCAACAAGATTCAAAGTCAATTGACTTTTCTAATGAAGATTCAGAACAGACACTTCTTCCATCCAAACCAGTTCAGCTTGAAAAAATTACAGTGAAGTATGGTCAGAGGAAAAGCAATTTGCCAGAACTTGACGAGTGTGAATAATGCAAAGCAAACAGCCCTCTGAAGCAGGCACTTGTGCCTTCAAGTGTGCTCACCTTCACTCTGCACCCATCCTGGCCTCACCTGGAGGAGCTGGTGACCAGCATCAAAGAGAGTGATGAAGGAAAGAGGAGCTGGGTGGTGATTTCTAACTTCTGTCAACTTGGAGGATTGTTTTGTGGTTGTTTTTTGCCAAGAAATGATCGGTGTGGCTGGCACTCGTCCTAAGCACTGGAGTCCCCCCATCAGGACAGAGGAACAAAGCTGGCACCTTGTGCTCTGGTCTGGTCTGCAAAGGGGTTTTTATGCCACCTTTGGTGCCAGAGAGCACAAACACCTTCCAACACTGTAACAAGCCACATGCTGAGCCTCTGATCATTCTCTTTACCTCTTTGTCTCTCTCCTTTGCTCTCTCTCTTTTGCCACTGATTTGTCTCTACATGTGACCTCTGGCCTTTGCCAAGTCAGATAGTCAGAACCTGGGTGCTGAATGTTCCCTCTGCCCAAGCCCTTTACTGCCAACCTCAGTAGGCTTTTGGCTCCCAAGTTAAGTGAGTGCTAAGATGAAAGTGAAATCTGTATCAAAGTGTTGCTCTGAACAAAGGTTTTCTGGTCTTAGGCCTGTGAGGAGGAATGTTGGCTTCTTGTAAACAGCCTGTCTTCTCCATGGGCTACAGACCAGCTGCATGGTCCTGCAAAGTGCTTTATGCCATATGCAGAGAATACCAACTGATGCCAGCCCAGTCTGCAGGCAAGAAAGGGACCAGCAGTGAGCCCGGCCCCTTCCCAGGCAACCAGCTCTCTGTGGCACCCATGTGTGTATGGGAAGAGCCAGCAGAGCCCCAGGGAGCCAACAGGGTCCTGTGATGCCACCATGGACCATGATGTCACGAGGTCTCACAGTCACCGTGGGCTGGGGCAACTTTGACATTTGCTGATTTTCCATACTGATCTTTTAATATGTGATGGGAAATGGCATAATCCTTTCCCCTCCAGTCTCTGTCACAAGGTTGCTTAATAGGGTTTGGGCATTAGCTCAAATAATATCAGAGGATCAAAGCCAACTTTTGAAGTATTAGGGAGATTACACCGAAACGCATGGTTCCTGCCTTCTGAGGCACAACGTTTCAAGTGCAAAACAGGGGAGAACCTCTCCTTGTCCATCCTTCCCTCTGTCTGTCTGTCCTGAGCAGGCCAAACCAGAGCACAGGCCATGCAGTCTGGCCCCAGTTTTCATGCAGGATGCCCAAGGTTGGTTGAAGAATCCTTCTGCCCCTTGAGCAGCTGCGTAAATGAAAGGCAGAATTTAGCGTGGAGGCACAAAATGGCATCAGAAAAGCAAATAAGCAGCACCAGATCATGAGGGCAGAAGAAAAGGAAGCTGTGGCATTTACTTGCTGAAGATTATTTCCTCTCTGACGGCAGATTTTTCAAATGACAGAGGTGTTTCAGTGCGTGGGCCTTGGGAGGGCTGGTCCAAGTAATCAGTCAAAAACAATATCAGGAAGCTTAACCAGCAATTTGAGCTTGGTTTGGTTTTACTCATCTGTTCAATTTTAGTTTTGAGGGAAATTTAGGAAGGTGCCAGCTAATTTAATTTGTCTCCCTCCCTCCCAGCCATGCAGGAATTATGAGAGGGGCTGGACTGCCACTTGGTGCCAGCGATCTACTCCTCTGATTGCCCGGGCGACGTGTCTCCTGGCCAGGCTCTCCCTGCTCAGCTTGCCTTCCTGACCTGCCAAGTGCAGGCACAGTGGAGAGGAGGAGACGCTGTGATGGCTACGAAAGCTCTCCACGTTCTCCCAGTCAAGGTGGACACCAGCTTCAGCAGCTCTAGACCCTCTCTGGTGTACCTACAGGTGCAGGAATTGCTGGGGTCAATCTTTTGTGAGAGTGTTTTCAAAGCACCAGCACAAACACCCATACAATCGCCCAGGCTCCTATCAGGGAGTGGTCTGCACCAACTGCCATCGTGATGGAAGTTCACATTTGATGTAAATAGGCACAGTGCTGACTCCTCAGGAAACTTGGGCTTGTTTTCTAATGCGTTTTTCCTTCCACAATGGCCAATGATCTAATTCTCTGTTTTTAGTGAAGTTTGTTTGCTTTCCAGGAGAGAAAATAAACTCTGATATTGTCATTTACATTGTGGCCATGGACTCTGGGCAAGGTCTTGGGTTCTGGTGCAAACTGATAGAAAACACTGAGGACATTTGCATCTATGTTAATATACTAGAGAAAGTCAGGTTAGGAGGTGTTAAGGCAAATCAGATGCTTCTGAGCTCATAAATGCAGTGTTCATTGGAGTGGATACTCTGGTGGGGAATAAAGTACAGTGCTAATAGAAGATCATCAGCAGACATGCACCATACACATGGCAATGCAGGAAAACCATGGAGGACTTTAACAGAGGTTCTCTGGGTCACTTCTTGGTACAGAGTGCTGCTGTTGGAAGCAGATTTCATCACATACCGACCTATCTTCTTTCTCTCAGGAACTACCAAAAGTCACCTCAGAAAACAAAGCTGCCCGATGTGAATCACTTTGGTGAACCCCAAGCTGTGCCCTACAAACAGGTCCACAGGAGAGGTGCAGAAAGGTGTGTACTCTGCATTCATCTTGCTTAGAAAAATGGTTTCTAGCTCTTTCTATTCCACTTGACTTCTTATTCTTTCTTGCCACACCCTTTCCCATTGGAAAGCTTCCCCATGTGGTGGCACACACACGGTGACAAGGGCTACAGCACATCTCTGCTTCATCCCTCCTCTTATAGCCACCATGGAATCAGAGGAAACAGGAGTCTTACCCCTTCCTCATCCTGCACAGGACACCAGCAGGCAGGTTAGCACCTTTTTTTTTGCTGCCCAGAATGCTGTTGTGTGTTGGTGGTGAGATGCCAAGGGGCAGAAAAGCAGACCAGAAACACGTCTGTCCCCCCTGCAGCTCTCCCCACCCTCGCTCCTTGGCTAACAACCATTTAGAAGGTTCAGCTCCTCACTCTCTGACAACCCCCAAGGAAAGAGGTTGAGGGGAGGACACATCCCCTGGGTCTGAGCAAGGTGGACTGTGCAGGTGGATGTTTGGAAGTTGGCTGAGCACCACGTGGGCTTTTGAGGGAGTGGGTGGCTTGACCAGTGACAGCCCCCAGTAGGGTACTCCCTGAAAAACCTGTGAGCACCAACACCCCTGAGAGCCCTCCTGCTCACCTCTGGTGTCGACAGAACCCAAAGCTTGCAAGCCAGAGAAATACAAAGATATTCTTACCCTGTTCTGGTCAGCTGAGCGTGAGCCTATCCTGATTTTAGGAAATCTGGCAGGCCAGCAACTCTAGCAACTGAAGCTGTAAGGAGGAGAATGAAAGGGGTAGTCACACGGTTTTGTATGTGTAAGTTGCTGGCTCTTAACCCTTTTCCTTCCAGGAATTGTCACGTTCCTTATGTCAGCTCCCATGGGCATGTTCTCACCACCCTGGCAAGTTTTATTAACCATTAACTCCCTTTCCCTTGAGACATCCAAAGAATGGGAACTAGGGAAGATCATTTGATAACGCTGAGATTAATAGGAAAATAATAGGAAATATTAGCCTTATTAATATCTAATTGCTTGGTCAGGTCTATCACTTAGACTAATGTCCTCCTCATAAACCCAAACATATGTTCCCCACTGCCACCTTTGAGGACAAATTGCCCCAGCTGACTGACAGCTGAACAAATCAAAACACAAAATATCGCCATGTGACAAACAATGACAGATGTCCCTTCAGGTTACTGCACTTCTGGAAGATTATCTACCATCCCAAACTGTGAAAACACATCACTAAAGGGTCGTGCAACTGTCTTGCTCCAGCAAGGCTGCTGGAAAATAAAGCATGTGCAAGGTGTCTATTAAATACCAGATGAACATTTCCTAATGATTCCAAGGCCTTTGACCATGCAGAGGGAAGAGAGTGTGGAGAGCTGAGAGAGCTCACATTTTACCAACAGGTATTTATCACATTTTGTTGGATCTGCAAGTTCAGCTGGAAATGAAAGACCCTTGAAATGAGGTATCTTAATTCATTGAGAATTGAGCCACGTGGAATATAGTGTTGGAAGAAAGTTTTCTTTGGCAGCACTTCTTGGGTTGCTAGTTATATACAGTTACTGTTAGCTAAGGATTAGTGTTTGCATTTCATTATTTCAAGATTTCTTCACCTTGTTTCCACATCCACCATCTGCAGTAGCAAAGATGGAAAGTATACACTTAATTTATTTATTTTTTTCAAAACATAGTCAGTGGCTGGAGATTTGACTTTAGAATAAGACTAAGTAAGACAGCCTGAAATCTTAAGCAAATATTTGGGCCACAAATTATCTGGGAAAGAAAAAAAAAAAAAAAAAAGTGAATGTTGAGTGAGCTCCACTATTCTCAGATACATATAAAACAATTTCCTATGTCATATTTCACCCCTTTGATGAACAAACACACTATTATCCAATATAACTGGGTCACTGGCTGCACATCTGCATATCCCACGTGCTTGCAAAGTACAAAATATATTTATTTACTCTCCCAAGTCTTATCAAACGTGTAACCACGTCTCTGTGGATTTTCCACTGAAATTACCCATTCCTTTTATTACCAACGTGGCTTCATTTTCCCTTGGAGATCCCAGCATTAGACCTATAAAGATCCAGTTAATCTCTAAACCCCAGGGGTTTACTGTGAATGGGGAAACCACCTTTTCCTGATGAATTTTTTCCAGTTGACTTAATGGCTAGAGAAGAAAGACTGACTTATGCCAGTTTACATGCATGGAAATGGCAAGACCAAAGAAAAAATAAAAAGCCCAACACGTTATTTATGGCATTTCTTCTCATCTTGTGGAAACCGACTGCTTTGATTCCACCAGACCATGTTTTCTTTGCAAGTACAATACAATTAAGCTATTTTCAGCTGGCAATAAAATCCTTGAGAACCAAAGCAGATTTGGCCACTTTAAGAGATGAAGACTAATGCAATCTGATAATTAGGGCATTTCACCGCCAAGACAGAAAAAAACCACAATTTAATAACATCTCCCGTGCAGCAAGGCAAGGGCTAAAGCCTCTGGTCCCAGCTGGCAAGGACTATGCCTGCAGTACAGCTCTCCAATCTGCTTCCCAGGGCATCTGCAGATCTCTGCAAGGCCAAGGGACGGAGTGGCTGTGATGGGCAAAGGTGAGAACCATGCCAGGAAACAAAAAAATGTGGGGACAAAAAGCCCCTTTTTCGCTGCTGTGGCCTGGCTGAAATTTATCTAGGAAAAAACATCCTGCTTTTTGCCTTTTCATCCACCTCCTACACTGGGGTGAAATATGAATGTTCTGCCTTCCCAGAGCCCTTCTTATCCCTTCATGCCATTTCTGCTGCAGGTAGCAGATCTTGTCTTGGAAACTCCTCAGCCTGCGAGCATTCCATGGAGTATTTAATCCACAGACTCTGGCGTGAGGCAGCAAGAGCCTTCTGGAGCTGGGCTAAGTCGAATGAGAAACCCATTCATGGAGAAAAGGAAAACAAACCCTCACTCCCTCTCGAGGGTTAAGTTCTCAGCTGTCTCCCACCCTCTTTGTCCTGGTTTGTTGCAACAGGAAAGGGTATTTTAGAAACTTTGCCTGTAACTTGGACTTCCCTGTTTGTGGGGTTTGGAAGGAGGTCTCTGCTGAAGTCCAGGCAGAGGAGACAGTTTTGCTGTGGTTCTCACTAGCTGTAGCACAGATTAGAATGGATAGTTGGTTCTAAGAAGAGCTTTCTGGGCAGAGCTGCTGTGATTTGAAGCAAGCTGCAAAGGAGCCGTGCTGTGCCTGGGCTACCCTTCCTCAGCATGAAATGCTCCATGGCTTGACCTGCAAGACTGTACTGCTGTGAGTAAGGCTTACTCATTTCAGCAGCCCTGGGATCTCTGGGTCTAGCAGCTCTGCAGCCTTTATCAGTCAGTTTGCATGAGTAAAGGCTGAGTAAGAGTCGAGGAGGCCAGGCTGTAATCTGCAATATCTCGCTGGTGCTGTGCAGGGATTTGCTGAACCCACCCCCCAGCAAACCCTGTGTCCTCTCTGCAGCAGTGGATCACAGCTCTGCTTGCTTCAGTTACATACAGATGAGCACGTACTTCTTCAAGGTGGGTCAATCTGTTGCTATTTTAGCTGTTCATGGGGAGCACACACGCACTCAGAGGAACAAGGGGTTTTTTGTCCTCTTATAGGCACATGAACTGTGTAGGCTTTGTGCCTATGGCTCTCAGACTCTGTGGATTTAATGATTTTTGTCTTTCTGAATGAACAAAATAACTGCAGTCATTGCATCTTCTAGATGTCTTTTTTTTCTGGGTTTGTCATTCATAAAAAAATCACCTGTGTCATAGAACTTTCCTTCCACTTAAAAATGAAGACAATCACCCAAGAATAATTCATAAACAATACGATTGCCCAACACACCAGATTGCTCAATATACAGAAGCACTTGTCCATTCTTCCCCTCTCTCCATCATGTAAGTTTTGTGTATCCTGCACATACAGCACCGAGGACTTCTAAAACCAGCTGCATTGTATTTCTGGCTGCAACAACATGGTGCTTCCTCATTCGGAGTATGGGGAACTCAGCAACCACTGCAAGTGACAGTAATGGCAGTAGGTGGAAACTGTTCAGCAACAACATGAGGAGTGTGTTCCCAAAGCCTATACTCCGTGAGAAAGCGTTTGGGCAGAGCATTTTCACTGAGCCTTTCAAGACAGCTAAGGTCAGAGGTGCCAACTTACGAAACCAGTGAGGAGGAGGAGCAGCAGCAGCAGCTGCAGCAGCAGGGCAGTTTTGGGAACTCTGAGTGACTGCAGGGACGAGATTTGCTATGGAAAGTAAAGAATCATATTTTAGAGCCTGTTAGAAGCTCCCTGCGGGAAAGTGGCTGCCCCACTAGGACCAGTTTATCCCTCAGCAGCTCCAGGCAGAAAACTTGCCTGCTGATGAGCGCTGCCCTGTCCCAGAACCATCCCCAGCTCCCATCCTCCGGCTGCTGCAGAAGTTACCGGCGCAGTCCCGGGCTGCGATTCAAGGAGCTCACCTCTGTTTCTAAAGCCTTGTGTGGTCAGCAGCCCGTGCCTTCGGCAGTCACCTTCTCTCTTAAGTTTCCCAGCACGCTGCCAGGGTTTCGTGGAGCATTTCAGCTGTTCTCGCTGGGCTTTCCGAGGGTCCCAGCAGCCGACACCTGCCTCTCAGCCGAACACCCCTGCACTGTCCATCAGCAGAGCTGGAGCTTGGCAAACTCCAGCGTGTGCTTACAAGGCTGGTTTTGTTCCTGCAAGGCTCCCGGCCAGACATTTTATCCTTGTTTTCTTTGTCTTAGGCCACGTCCACCGTAGGGAGGACAAGCTATTAAAAATCATCTCGATTTCTGCCTGTTTCAACCTCGGCCAGCCAGCCTGCGAATCCAGCTGCCGCAGGTGATCTGTGGAACAAAGAAACGGCCCCTGCAGACGCTTCTCTTGCTGCCAGCCTTGCTCCAAAAGCTCTCAGCTCAGGGATCAAAGCTCTTGCTTTGGAAGGGATTTCAGTGAGAGGGAAGGATGTCAAGTTTAGGAGCTGGGCTGCTGTACGCTCGAATTGTTAGGGTCAGGCGCTGGTTAGGAGATACCGGGCACCTCAGCAATTCTCTTCACTGACAGAAAGGAACGAAAGGATAAAAACCTAGTCCCCCTCTGGTATTTTTGCTCATTACACGGGCACTGGGACATCAGCCCGAGTCAGGAGCGAGCGGGCGAACAGATCCCACACGGGACCTCCACCACTCCCAGTAAAGTCTTGCCAAAAGCCTTTCCCGGCTGGGGTGGAGCGGGGACGGGTGGCAGGTGCTGGGTGTCCGCGGCCACAACCGGCGGGGACCGAGCTGGGAACGGCGCTGCGCTGCCCGGCTCCCCCCAAGGGACCCCCCGCACCGGGCACCCCCCGCACCGGGCACCCCCCGGCTCCTCCGCCGCGTTCCCCCGGCCCCGCCACCGGCTCGGCTCGGCCTCCCGGCTCCCATTGGCGCGGGGCAGCGCGGAGGGCGGGGACGGCGGAGCCGCTATTAAACATCACATGGCAGCCAGCAAAAAAAAGGGGCAGCGGCTCATTGAGTGGCTCAGTTGCAAGCGGAGCGGCGGCGGCCGGCGGGCACCCTGGGATTGGCTTTGCTGCGTTTTCCCCCCCTTACCCCCCAGCTGCTGGATCTTACCCCATTTTAACTCCATGAGCACCTCCCCCGAGGCTCGCCGGCAGGTAAGGAGCGGCTTCTTTCTGCACCCATTCACCCATCGCCTCCCAGTGCCGCCCTGCTTTGCAAGGCTTCCGGGAGCTGGCTGGGTGCTCGCACCGTGCCCCCGAATCCCCCAGATAAAAGCTTTTAGAGTTGTTTTTTTTCTCGTTGTCGGGGGACGTGTTGCACGCTTGGGCATAGCCGTTCGGAGGGGGAACTCCTGCGTTTCTCATGCACCATCCACGAGCTATTCTCAGTGCCTAAAATAATTAGATAGGTATGTTGGGAACACTCGAGCATCTGCTTGCAGCATCTGTTTATGTTCATAACTTTCCATGCACCAGCTGCTCTCTCCCCCTCCCCCCCGAGATATTTTATTCTGGGGAAGGGCTGGAAGTTTGCATGACAACTCCGGTGGAAGCAGCAGCAGCAGCAGCAGCAACGCTCCATCCCTTCCCAGTCTTCTCGCCTGTTGTTTCCTGTACAAGAGAGAGGTCAAAAGTATCAAGTCTTAGAGATCGGATGTGTATTTTTGAAAGGAGTGTCCGAAATGTTTTGGAGGGGTGTGAAACGAACCTGAACCTTCATTCATGAGTGTTATGGAAACGGGAGATTTGTCTTTATTGCTAATCATCCTGCTTAAAAAAAAAAAAAAAAAAGGAAGAAAAAAAAAACCCCAACAAACCACAACCCGACACCGCAGCTGGGAAGTCTGTGAAGAGGCTGTATTGTTTCAACTTAGTTCATGACAGTTAAAAGGAAAAAATACTGATAAGAAATGGCAGATTTATAGCTTGATGCGCGGGGGTTCAGCGGCTGCTTTGTCATCTCCCGAGAGCCGCAGGTGCGTGTGCTGGGGCCGCTGCGGTGGCCCGGGCTGAGCCAGGACCCGCGCCTGGGTCCCCTCCCAGCCCGCTGCCAGCTTCCCAGCCCGCAGGCAGCAGCACTTGTTCCCGTGTTCCAGCCTTACCTTTACACTTGTTTGCTTTTCCATCCTCGCAGCCGGTGCATCAAGTACACCCCCTGGTGATGGCTGTTCACTTGTAGTTATTGTGTCATCAGCTAGAAATACCCCGAACCCGGCTCCTTGGCAGGACAGCAGATGCAAACACCAACTCGTCCTTTCCTTTCTCCTTTGCACCCATTTCCCTACATCATCTGCTTTGCTTTTTTTTTTCATTCTTTTTTTTTTTTTTTTTTCCCCTGCTCATGACGGACAGATCCCTCTCCCGAAGGCATCTCACCCACTTGGTGTAACTTGAATCCTACCCAAAGCGGCGGCGAAGCCCCGGGGAAATGACTTTGAAGTAACGCGGGGGTCTGGAGGGAGGTTTATGGGGGTGGCCGTACCCAGCAGCCAGGGACTGTGGGAAGAGGTTTCTCTGGAGCGAGTGGCTCCTTTGTTCTGTTTACCAAGGGCAGGGGGGATAGGAGCGTGGTGAAGGTGCTGCTGCTGCTCTCTTAGCAACATGTGCCCGGCTCACGCTGCAGGGCTGCCTGGCATCAGCCTGGGAATAACCGCTCCGGGCGCTCATTAGCGCTTCTCTCTGCCCCTCGGCTCTCTTTGCACTTCAGACTTCTCGCTCAGCATTAAACCTTCCGCACAGATTCCCTTCGAGCTCTTCATTGCGGGGTTTAGACACGCGAGGTGAACGTCTTGCCCTGGGAGGGGGGAGGTGTTGGGGGCTTTTGCTACGCGGGGAGGGTGGGTTTGGGCTCCCCGTTTCGGGTCAGAAATGCTGCAGATGCAGCACAGCCCCGTGTCTCTCTGCTCCCCTCAGCATCCCCTCGCAGCAGAGCCAGCCCGGGGCTCTCCCATCCCGTTTCAAGCCCTTCCCAGTAACGCTGCGTTGGTGCCAGTGCTGGTAATTACTGGCTGCATGGCTCTAGTCCCATATTCCCTTCCAGGAGGAAAGGTAGCTCGGATTAATAGTAACAACAACACACCTAGTGATGACTGAATTTACAGCTGCGTGTGACTGTGGCTGGCTGCAGTGCCCTGGGCCCAATTAGACAAAGATACGGGTTGGCTGGTGTGCACTGGGTTGGCTTCTTTTGTCTGCTGAGGGTTGCAGAGCTGGTCCCAAGCTCGCTTGGCACTTCCAGTGCCACCACCAATTGACATTGGGGGGGGGGGGGGGGGCTGAAAACTTGTTTTGCCTTTGAGCAGCAGGTGGATTAGCAAAAGAAGTGCTGTAAGATTTTCATGCTGGTTTGCTTGTTTCTGGGATTTTCAGGGGGACAACCTGTACTGAAACTAGTAGTGACAGTCAGGGGGAACACCAGTCAGGTATGGGCTCAGGAAACCAGTAGATCTAGGAGGCGTTTTACAGGAGCAAGATCACACACCTGCTGCCTTGCACTGGCCGGTCCCTGCACACGGTGCTGGTTGTGCTCCCATCCCAGCATCCTCCTGGTGCCGAGCACTTGCAGAGGAGAGAGCTGTAAAAGAAAGAAGACAGCTAAGCTGTGGTGGGTGATGCCAGAGCTTTGTTGTATAAACCCACAGCAGTCTGTAAAGGCAGCACAGGGTGCCCCCAAGCACACACAGCCCCCTCCCCCGGTTTCAGGATCGTTAGAGCCAAATGAGTGCAGGTCGATCCCAAGGGCAGTGTGCAGCCAGGGAGAAGAAATGCTGTGCAATTGCAGTAGGCTGAAGGTGCTCAGCTATTCAGAGCAGGAATATGACAATGTACAATACCTAGCTCAGGTCCCAAAGCTCTGAATGCAGCCAGCTCCTCATGGGAAGCTGCCATTAGGACTTAAGTGATTTGTGGAATTCAAACAAATGTCCTTGGGTCAAGACTTTGGGGGGGGGGGCGGGGGGGAGCTGCATGTTCAGACACTTGCAACTTTACAGCTTATCCTTCACTCCACCACAAGTTTTTCTCTAAAACCTATGAGACAATGCAGGGGAAAAAAAAAGCAAGGAAACAAACACAAAACTTCAGAAGAAACTGTTCCCTTGGTTGTGTGTTTCCATCAGCTCGGAACAAAACTGGCTTTGAATGTGGAAGTCGAACACGACTGTGAGTGTAGGATGCAGTTTAAAAGTGATCCATTTGCAGACTCATGCAGCGGGTATTCAAGAAGTTTTTATTGGGTGTGGAGTGTTAGGAGTAATGTCACTTTCCCCTTGTGTTTGGGTTTCTAATAGAAGAAAAATAAATCACTGAAGTGACCAAAATTCCTTTGTATTTTTGAGAATAATATACCTGACGGGAATGAGAAACCCCGTGCTCAAAAAGGTGTGAGGAGGGAAAGGAGTGAATCCTTCCACGGGGTAGGGAAGCTGGTGAGATCTAGCAGAGGGCAGCTATAGCATAAGCCCTGTCACTGCCAGCCCTGCTCCAACCCGGGCATTACAGAACCTATTGGAAGCTGCCAAAACGTCTTTGCACGGCGCTGAAGTCACGGATGACTAATCTTGGCAGGCAGGCGTTGGGACACATTCTTGCACAACAAACAGGAGTGAGGGGGGGGGGATAAAAAGAGAAGGTAAAAGTAAAGGCTGGAGAGATTGGGGAGGAAAAAGCAGCCTGCGGGCAACTGGGCGTTCAGTTTGTCACCTGCTCTTTTCCTAACAAGTGTCTGCTGACCTCAGGCCCTTGCAATGCGGCTGACGGATGTGGGAGGGCTGAGAAACTGTTTGAAATCCCTCAAGTTTTTGGAACACCTCTGCAGGGGCTGCTTTGGGGAACGGAGAGAAACTCTGATCTACAGCTGGTGTCAGAGAGGAAGAGCCACGGGGCGCTGGAGCCACTTGGTGGGCACAAGTCATGCTCCTTGGCGGCTGTTGTTGGGTTTGGGATGAGCTCAGCTGAGTTTTGACAATACTGTTTTACAAAGAGCCTCATGATTCAATCCCCTGCTGCTATACATGGCCCCAAAGTCTGTCCTGGTGTGGCAGTTGGACAGCAGACACTGCTCACCACTCAGGACTCGTTGTCTTTCCTCCACGGGGCACATGTGGATGGAGCAGTTGCATTAATGCAGCTCTGCTCTGCAGTATTTCAATCACATTTCCTGATACACAGTTCACAGCTTCATGGATGACGCACTTGGTAAAAGCTAAGCCTGGGTTTAAGCCAGACCTCCCTGAAACAAGTTTGGTGGCTTCTACTCCTCATGAAGAAGGTTTTGTAACCTCTCTGCTGAGTCTTAACTGGTGAAGTTTAAGACCCATGGGACATGTGGGACCCTTACCCGTTGGAGCTGGACCTGGCTCGGCTCCCGAAGGGAAGCTGCTGGTTCTTGCTACCAAAGGTGTTAGGAAGACACTCTGCTGGTCCTGCTCCCTTGTAGCCTTTTGCTACTTGCGTTGGCAGGAGCAGATGAGGGTCATTAGAAGCTTTACTTTGCTTTGTAGGACAAAAAAAATTCAGCCTAATGCAAGCATAAAACCCACACTGATCCCAGTTGAGTTTATGGAGTTAAAGAGGAACTAACACAGCCTTTATTCCCACTATTTCCAAAGAACAGGCAACTTTTTTTAGCTTAATTACAAAAAAATAAAAATAAAAAAAAAATCTATATATGCAATGTAATTTCATAGAAATCACTAACATTTGTGTTTTCCAAGTTAGTTGCTTTTCATCTCCCGTTGCTTGGGGTAGGTAAAACAATCCAGGAGACACCTCCTGTGTCACTACAAACTGCTGCAGTATTGACACCCAAACAGCTGGGTGTAAATGCCGATTGTTTGGTTCAAAACACACAGAGAACACAGTTGGAAATCACAGAGAGATCATTTGCGTTGCAGCAAAAAAACTGCTTGGAGACTTGCTTGTGACACAGTGAGCTGAGTGCTGTCCCTCAGGAGACGTGGGATGCATCCTTGGTAGTGAGGATGTCACCGCTGTCCATACCCAGCCCCATACCAGGCACGTTCCAGGAGATGATGTGGTTAAGAATCAGGAATCTTCGTGCAGGTCCACGGGAGTCATTTTCCTTTGATTGTTCCAGGTTAGATTCCTTCTCCTGTTCCTCCGAGGTCTAACCCGACATTTCTCTTTCTCTTGCAGACCATGCCCTCTCTATGACGGTTACTTGTTCAGCTAACTCTGAATGCCAGAAGACCGTCCTTGGTTGATCCAAGGGCTTTTGGGGACTCCGGCCTCTCCCCACTTTTTCCGTGTGTGTGTGTTCCTCTAGAACTTTCAAAACTGTTTCTCCAAAGGGTTTTGCAGAAACTCAGACTGTTTTCTAAAGCAGAAGCACCTCAGTCCACAGCAGTAGTGATGGGCAGCGTGCGAACCAACCGCTACAGCATCGTGTCTTCGGAAGAGGACGGCATGAAGCTGTCCACCATGGCCGTTGCCAACGGCTTTGGGAACGGGAAGAGCAAGGTGCACACCAGGCAGCAGTGCCGGAGCCGCTTCGTCAAAAAAGACGGTCACTGCAACGTCCAGTTTATCAACGTGGGAGAGAAGGGACAGCGATACCTGGCAGACATCTTCACCACCTGCGTGGACATCCGCTGGAGGTGGATGCTGGTGATCTTCTGCCTGACTTTCATCCTCTCCTGGCTTTTTTTTGGCTGTGTCTTTTGGTTGATCGCGCTGTTGCACGGGGATCTGGAGAATCAAGAGAACAGCAAACCTTGCGTGTCTCAAGTGAGCAGCTTCACCGCAGCCTTTCTGTTCTCCATCGAGACCCAGACCACCATCGGCTACGGCTTCAGGTGCGTGACGGACGAGTGTCCCATCGCAGTCTTCATGGTGGTTTTCCAGTCTATAGTGGGCTGCATCATTGATGCCTTCATCATTGGTGCCGTCATGGCAAAGATGGCTAAGCCAAAAAAGAGAAACGAAACTCTAGTCTTCAGCCACAACGCCGTGGTGGCCATGAGAGATGGAAAGCTGTGCCTGATGTGGCGAGTCGGCAACCTGAGGAAAAGCCACTTGGTGGAGGCGCACGTGAGAGCGCAGCTCCTCAAATCCAGGATCACGTCGGAAGGGGAGTACATCCCCTTGGATCAGATAGACATCAACGTAGGGTTTGACAGCGGGATCGACCGCATATTCCTGGTCTCCCCCATCACCATCGTGCACGAGATCGACGAAGACAGTCCTTTGTATGACTTGAGCAAACAAGACATGGACAATGCTGACTTTGAGATCGTGGTGATATTGGAGGGCATGGTGGAAGCCACCGCCATGACCACCCAGTGCCGCAGCTCCTACCTGGCGAACGAAATCCTCTGGGGCCACCGCTACGAGCCCGTACTCTTCGAAGAGAAAAACTACTACAAAGTGGACTACTCGAGGTTCCACAAAACATACGAAGTGCCCAACACGCCCATCTGCAGTGCCAGAGACTTAGCAGAAAAGAAATACATTCTGTCGAACGCCAACTCCTTTTGCTACGAGAACGAAGTGGCCCTCACCAGCAAAGAGGAGGAGGAGATCGACACGGGGGTGCCCGAGAGCATGAGCACGGACACCCACCCGGACATGGACCACCACAACCAAGCAGGGGTGCCTCTAGAGCCGCGGCCGCTCCGGCGGGAGTCGGAAATATGACTGACAGACTCTTCCTCTCTCTTTTGGTTGAAAAGAGACAACACAAACCAAACCAACAAACAAAAAACCAACGCAAAACCAAACCAACCACATCTGGCGGTCACAGGCACGTTGTTGACCTGAGAAGTTGGCCCAGAACAGTTTGCAGACAACGGTACTGTTGGAAGAGTGGTGTGAAGGGAAGCAGACCTGAGAAACCCCGGCTGGTTTTAGGGCTGTCCTCAGAGGAGGGGGTTGGGGGGTGGGGATGTGACAGAAAATGAACTCTAAACACAAAGCACTAAACATGTCTAAGTATGAACAGAAGGCACATATGTTGTAGAATAAATTATGTATATATTTTTTTACAAAACTTGAACTTGCAGGCAAGCTTTGGTTGGGTTATTATTAATTTTTTTTTTTAAACTTTTTTTCCAGAATGCTTCTCTCTAGGGAACAAGAATGTTTTTAATGGCATAACAAAGGCAAGAATCTGCCTTATTATTATTATTATAATTATTTTTTAAAAAGCTGCTGCTAACTACATGAACACAAATGGTTATTTTTGTTGCAGTGTAGTTTTTATTTTCTCTTGTGTAATTTAAAAAAAAAAAAGAAAAAAAAGGAAAAAAAAAAGTCAGTGTTGAACTTTTTGGGTTGAAAAGCTCGTGATCACTTCAGAGAGGCCAATGTTGCCAGAAAGTCTAAAACTCCTTTTGAGGCCAGTAGTTTGATAGCTAGAATCAATTTCTCTCTTTCCAATTACATAAAGGGGCATTATGTAATATCAGGCCAATCAGTAGCCTCCAGCAAAATTATGATTTTTTTGGGGGGGAGAATTTAATTCTCTGTCTAAAGGAAAAAGGAAAAAAAATAGATATACATAGAAAAAGTACTAAGTTAAAACTACCTAAATGGATACCAAAGAAAATGCACAGTTTTGCACAGTGGAGTTTATTTAAAAAAATAAAAAAAAGAAAAAAGAAAGGAAGAAAAAAAAAGAAAGGAACAGGCTGCTTTAAACAACAAAAGAAATGTCAAACCTCAGACACCTTTTTTTTTGTTATGATGTTTTTTCTTTTTTCTTTTCAAGACCTTTATTTTGCACCTTATTCTGAAAGCTTAGGACTTGGATCTAGAGTGAGCTAGGGCTCCTCCCCTTCCCTCCTGGAAAAAAAATTCCCCTGCTGAGGAGAGATGCAGTTTGAGGGGAATAAAGTAGCAAAGGTGGATGCTGGTGGGGCCAGGTGGCAGCAGCAGGTCAACTTTCAGCCCGGCCATACCCAAGCTGGTGCTGGGGACAGCTGAGCCACCCTGTGCCCCTCGATGCCAGAGCCCCGTGCTGCTGGAGAGGGAGAGAGGTTGTAGAAACCCCCAGGAGAAGGAGTTTGGTTTGATTTTGGTTTGGGTTTTTTTTTGGTAGAGGGTAAAGGAGAGGGAAAGGGAAAATGATTTTGACAACGCAGCGCTTGGGAAGGGCAACGGGGGAGGTGTTGTTCTTTCAGCAGGTCAAGGGGGTCAGAAAAAGTGTGGGTCCCATCTCAGGTGTCTGAAGGAGCTGATCTGGGGAGGATGAGGCTGCAGAGCGAGGTCCAGCTCCTGCCACCGCTCCCCGACAAACAGCGGTCGGCGGGTGGACGTGAGCTCTGAGCAGATCCTGTGACCTCCAGCGACTCTGCCTCTGGCTCTAGGGGTGTTTTGGCTCCTTCACCCAGAAGGCTTTAAATTCTCTGTGCCTCTAAGATCAAGGAGAAGGCCAACTTGGGCTCCACGCCTGCTCCAGCGAGGAGCAGGTGGAGAGGGGTGGTGGTGGTGAGGGACGGGAATCCCAGTCGACCCTTGCAGTATTGGATCACTGTATGCCATTAAAAAACAGCTTGTTCTAGGTCTAATGTCTTCTGCAACCAGATCTCTGTGAAGGCCTCTGGCCCCTTCCAGCCCTGCCTGAAAAAAATGCCTGCAATGAAATGGTTTCTGATAAGATGGTATCTCCAGTGGGTGGGTTGGAAACTGTGGAAATTCAATGTTGTGAACACAGATTTGGCTCCTAGAGAGGGTGGCTGATGAAGTGCAAGTGCTGAGGCTGTAACCGGGGTGGGGGGATGTACAAGGAGGGGAAGGCTGAGCATGGAAAGGTGATTTGATTGCAGTTTCTGGGTCAACAGTAGTGAAGACAACCGAGTGCTGCTAGTGCTGCTATCGTGATATTCTTGTAAAAGGAAAAAAAAACAAAACAACAAAACTAAACCAAAGAGTATTCAGTGAAGCAGAGGGTGAATGAAATCGTGACGGGGAAGGGATGGAAAAGGGGAGGCTGAGCAGGAGAAAGGGGATCTGTCCTCCAGCTCAGCACCCCCCACGGGCAGAGCCCCCACTAAATTATACTTGAGAAGTTTGAGGGAGGGATGAGAGACTGGGGGAGATGGGAAATGCAGGATTCACCTTGGTTCTTGAAAGCAAAAGAAAATCAGAGATTTTAACAATCCCCTCCCCCCTTAACATTTCTGGTGCAGAGGTTTTTGGGGTTCCTTTATTTTTCTTTTTTTTTGTTTTGTTTTTCAAGTCCGTTTTTCAGAAATATTTTTAAAATGTACATTTTATAAAGTTTATCAAGTATTTTCATATTTAAAGCCAAATGTAAATACGAGTCTGTAAAGGAGGACAATGAGAAGAAGAAAAAAGGCCACAGAAGAGTATCAGCTCTGCTTGGCAGCCTGGGCTAGCTAGTACCTAGATGCTACCGGTTAGCATGATGTTTTAGCAAATACTTGCAAGCCTTATAGGATTCCTAATGCTACAAACTTCTCTTTATTTATTTTTAAGCATGGACTTCTCATTTGAAAACCTGTTCTAGTTACTGGCATTTTTAAAAGTTACCAGCTTTCTGAGTGCTAGTCTTGTCAGGGGTGTGCACTGAGCGAGTCCACTGCGCTCTCTGCATCCTCCTTTATCTTTTCTTTTTAATAATAACCCTTTGTCTTTGCCAATTGACTCTTGCATTGCAGAATTGCACTCAGCCTCTGGCTCCAGGAAGCTGCTAGAAAGAGACCTGCAATGTCCCCTCCATGGTACCCTTCCCCTCCCTAGGGCCCGGCGTAGGGCAGACTGGTGTCCTACAGCAGCAAATTGGGTTAGTTGTTTGGAAACCAAAATGCTATTTTTAAGGACTACACAGTGACTGACAGTGTTTCTTCAGTTCCCAAGGATCCTGGGCCATGCTGATGCTTAACTTGAGGGCCCTCTAAACTGACCGAGCTCTACCCGCAGGCTTTTGGTTCAGCCTCTTTCCCAAGGATGGCAGTTGGCTCAACTGGCTCGCACAGAAGGTTTATACTGTTATTTCACTTAGGGTCTGGGGAGGAATATGTTATTTCTGCCCTTCCCTGAAAAATACTTGAATGAGACACATTGTCTGAAGCCTAAATACGGCGTCCAGTGACACCCAGCATTGCTGAGGCAGGGGGGAATGGACTCTCCTTTCCTCCCCCTCTTCCGTGCGAGAGCTCCTTGGTTAAGTGGAAGGGTAGGAAGCACTGCTGGTTTTGGCTGGGATTCATGGAAGCTCTCTCCCAGCCACGCTAAACTGGTGGTGTTAGTTTAGCCCTCACTCCTCTCGGAAAAGGCAAAGGGTCCAGATATTTCCTTCATTCTCTGAGGTCTTCTTTTTTCATAATGGATTACAAGGTAAAACTGAGAAGTACTGTAATGTCTTTCAATTCTGGCTGCTGACTGAGCATTGTACAGCAGAAGGGTGCTGGGTAGTTGCCATCCCACAGCCAACAGAGAAACTGGTTTTGTAATGACTTTTGGCCTGCAGCTATTTGTAAGGTGAACAATCGAGGCATCTGACAGTTGTCCATTACTATTTTCCTGTTTGCAGCCTTTTTGTATCAAAGTCTTCCTAATGTACTGCACAAATTGTGGATTGTACAGATTTTTATATATTATGTCTTATTTTATTATTTCTAAATAAATAAATAATAATGAAAAAAACCAAAACGAAACTAACAAACGACCAGCAAACCCAAAGCTAAACAACCTTGAGAATGACCTGATGGGTGCAGCATGGGTGTAAATGAAGGGGGAGACAGGTCTGGAGGTTATTACAGAGCTGCATTTCTGGCTGGCTGAGCACAGGCATTGTCTGGAGCACTCTAGGAAGAGACAGGTCGTTCTCTCCCCTGACAAAAGGCAGGAGGAAAGGTGACACCATCATTATTTCCCAGATGAAAACACAGGCACTAAAGCAGCTCCAACTAAAGGCAGATCTGCCCGAGAGGGACCAAGGGACTTTCCTAAGGTCATACCTGGAACTGCAGAGCTCCAGATCATTAGCTACAAGTTGTAAGCAAAAAAAAGGAAAGCTCAAAGTCTGAACAAATACAGAGCTGGGGCTGGGGGTGGGGAATGAAAAACACAAGAGCAGAAGTGAGTGCATGGAAAGATTTGGAAAGGGATTAAAAAATTAAGCAGGAAACTCATCTTCAAAATCCCTGTGTTTCGTGTTTGCCTGGAACATCCCCTTATAGAAAGGATGCTCCTCAGCTCAGCTCATCACAGCTTGATTCCAAACACGCCACTGCAATCTTCATCTGTGCCTCCTGTGCCCAGTCCTGAGCCTGATGGCATAAGTGTGGAGCTGGGGTTTTGTGTAACAGGACAGGGACAGGCCTTGAGTTACCAAGAGACTCGATGCCCTTATTTGTCTGGGTTGGGAAGCTCCTTTCATGCTGTGTGTATGTGTGTGTGTGTGTGGCCTGAGGGGCAGATATTGAGGCAGCACAACTGTGACTCAGCTCTAAACTGCTGATCTAACTGGAATCAAACACCCTGCAACAGCTGAGGGCAGCCACAAAACATTTCACTGCATCTCTGACCCCTCTGATGATTTTTACAACTTTTTTTTATCAGTCCATGTTGCTATTAAATGATGCCTCAGATGGAGCCCTGACCCTATCTAGAAGGATTCCATTTCTAACCTCAAATTTACTTTTGAAATCTAATGGTCTCTTGGAAAGCTGGTACTAATAATCACAGGGCTGGATTTAAAGATACAGATTAGCTGCCACAGCCTGGATCTGCTTATTCTCCCTGCTGAACAGCATCCTCTGTGAGAGCTGCTCCCTGGCTTTGATGTTTGCTGCAGGGGCAGCAAGTTGGGGGCCACTATCTGCACGTTGAGCCCTGCTCACTCCCCTTGCCTAAATCATTAGCACCCTCTCCTGTCAGTGCCTTTCCCTTTTCTTGCCGGGGCTGGGCAGGTGGAGTCAGCAGAAATACAGCAACAAAACACAGATGGTACTTTGCTAGCTAGCGAGGTAAAAGCTAAACCCCCCTCCTCCGTGCTGGCTGGAGGCATCTAGCAAGCATCAAGCAAGCAGACTGCAAGCATGTGCTACCTGGATCTAGCTGGCGTGAGGAGAAAGCCACAGAAGATGACCCAGTGTGGGTGTTGGCAGGTCAGCAAGGGCAGGACCCAGGCAAAGCTGCTTGCTGGGTGCTCGTGCCCTCAGCAGACAGCAAGGGAAGGTGCATTAGAGAAAGTTGCACGACCCAGTGCTCCCTGTTTTCCCAGTTTTCTCACCCAACTAGCAGTGGTTGCTGAGTGGTTTGATGCACCAGTCTCAGGCTGACCACAGGTTTCATCAGCGTACACAAAGGTGTAAATAATGTTTAAAGAAATGGCCCTTCTTTCAGAATGCTTCACCTGGACTGGTGGCTGCAGGGGAGCCTGTCTGCATGTTTGGCAGGTGGAGATCAGAGGGGTACAGTCAGAGGAGACATGAGCTGCAGCACAGAGCTCCTGCCCTGGCTACAGACCCTCCTCTTTCCCCCTTCCAGCTGTCACTGCTTGCAGGGCAGCTCAAGAACCAAGGTCAAAAGCAATATTAGGTCTCACCCACACTTGGCCTTGCTCTGGTTATTCCTGGCAGGCTGGGAGAGGATCCCCCAGGTAAACCCTGATCCCTTCTGCTGCAGGAGGCACGTTGGCTCCCTGGGGAGACCTGAATCACATAGCAAACCACAGGCTTTTGCTTTCCAGGATTGGTATTTTACTCTTTTGTTTGTTGGTTTGTTTTTAAAGCCAAAATACCTTGCCCTGCATAAACTGTATTTGATATGCAAATTAAGTCATTAATTATTTTGCATTACCTGGTGCCTCGTGGCTATGCCTGCCTTTCATCCAGGCTTGGGCTCGTTGAGTGGCTGTGCTCCCCGGGCTGCTCAAGCCTCTCACTGGTGCCTTGAGACCCCCCTGCAAATACAGAGAAAAAACCAAACCTGAGGCCACTGAATAAAAAATATCTTGATTATTAGGCTTTGAGAAGATCTGGCTGCTAGTGTTGCCCAAGACTAATAAACTCGAAGACTCTGCCTGCAAGGAAATCACCATTGAAGTGTCATTTAATTGATATATAATAGTCTGTTAACAGGGAAGGATGGATTTCTACAGTTTAATAGCACAGGATTTTTTTGAACAGGGATGAATCTCACCCTGGGGCAGAGAGATTACCCAGCAAAATAATACCTCTTTTGCTCTACTTTTGAAGTCTTTTAATGTTCTTGAACAATGCAGCAGCTGTTGGCTCCCAGGCAGGGTGAATGTCTACCTTTAACCAAAGCATCTCCATCCTTACCCCTGTATTTCTGTATGAGCCCTCCTCATGCACATGAGAATGCCAGACACAGCACCAAGGCTGCATTATTATTATTATTATTGTTATTATCATCCTGTCAATACTTGCACTGCCTTCACTTTTTGCTGGAAAGGTAGAGCTTGGTATTTTGAGCTGCTGCTCAAAAGTTGGTATCTTCTCTGTTTACACCTTAGGCAAGAGAGCTTGGACTGTCTGCAGGTGACTCTGGATACCTCTGCAATCCCCAGACAGAAACAGAGGGAATTCCACTCTTCCTCCTGCAAGAGACTTTGCCAAGAGATGTCCACATTCTCAGAAGCAGCAAAGCAGCTAAATGGAGAGAAAAAAAAGGAGAAGCTTTAAAAAAAGATGGAAGCGAATAGAAGTACAGAGCAACTCCAAAGCACAGCCTGAATTTCGAAGCAAAACTCTCCCTCTGCACTGCCTGGCACGCTCAGCAGCTCCACCTAAGGACTCCTCCCTGCAGGGCTCTGGGGGCAAAGGAAAGCGAGCACAGCAAGTGAGGAAGGCAGGTCACCTCCACCGTGCTTTGCAAAGGCTGTGCCAACAGGGACAGGTGCTCTAGCAGGTCACGGTGCCCTTTGGCCTCCCCTCCCTCTCTCTGGCCAGCCTGTGAAGCTGATTCCAGGAGGTGGGTTCGGGGAGCACCAGCAGGGCACAGTGGCTGCTGAGCTTGGGCACTCTCCTCGCCACCGCATCCCCCGCACGCTGGCACCGGGCTGCCCGCCTCGGGAGGGGTCACTCCTGGTTTAGAAGAAGTCAAGGGGATTCAAAGCAATTAGGGAAGCCCTGATTTACCCTAATTAGAGCTGGAGCTGTCTGGAGTCGCTATCTCCAGTTTTCCAAAGCTATCTCCCAGCAGGCTTGGGAGTTTATTTCTTGCCCTTATTCTTCCCCCTGCTCTTCTCTCTCCTCCCAGCCACACTCTTCAGCAGGCTTTGATCTGAAGGACCCGGGCGGGTTTGGTATTTACCTTTAGAGCTGCAACATTTGAATGTAGTTGGAGCACCTTGGTATTTTCAGTGTTTATAGCTCATTAACTCCCGCAATGAAATCCATCTGCAGTTCTTCAGCTGGGTGTTTGTGGAGGAGGGTTTGCCAGGACTGCTGTGCCCGTCCCTTGGCGTATCATCTGACAGTTTTTCTATTGAATTAACTCAAGGTATGCATTGACTAAACAGCTTTAGAACCACTGGACAAACAGACTATGTAATATTCATAAATTAATGCAAATCGGCTTCAAATATGTCAAACTTCCTCCCCTAGGAATCCCTGGACCTCGGCGTGTTGTGACAGTTCTTGTTTAAGCAAATCTGGATCTCTCAGTGCAAATAATGAGAGTGCTTTCATCCTGAGCAGTATTACCAGGGAGACTAATGTGCCATTCTCCTTCTTAAAACCCTAGTCTCATCAGCTATAAATTAAACCACTGGGACAGCTGGAAAAGAAAATGTGAGCAGCACTTGCATATATTGCCCCTCTTCATCCGCCACACGAATCACACGATGCTGCTCCAACAGACACAGTCCTTCACAGTCTGGCTTTCCAGACTTGAGAGATTTTGTTGCACATATAAACTATTTGCATGGATTTGAGATATTATTCTGTATTTCTTGAAAGCCTCACGCCACACGCATCAAATAGTGAAGGTTTCCTGCCACGGGTATTTCAACAGCCCTGGAGAGGTTGTTTCAGGTGGTGGTTGTTGCTGATGGCTCTTTGGGAGGAAGCTTCCCAGCATGTTTGTAGGTAACTTTATCTACTTTAAGGGCTCGTGGAGTTTTGCTGACACTCAACTTGTTGTCTGTGGGAGCACATAACTCCTGGGAGCTTGCTTCTGTGACCATGCTGGTTGGTGTCTGCTTTGCTGCTGACCTGCTCTGCTCGGGCACATGTCTTATTCTTCTGCCAGGGTGCAGATGTGCTATTTATTCCTCCCAGTAGCACTGTAGGAGCCCATCGTGTGACTGTTATTCACCACCCTGCACTATTTGTGCTGCAAAATAGAAGCACCACCACTTAAATCTATTAGTGCCTCTAACACTTCTTCCTAACTAAACACGTTCAGCTCGTTCTCAACACGGCAGATTCTGTTTCAGATAGGAGATGACCACATTCCTTCCTTGAAGTTTGTCTCCTCCACACATCAAAAAATGTTAACAAATAGGCAGAATATATGCCCCGGGGAGCAGAGAAAGCTGCTTTTCTTTTTCTTGGCCGGCTTAATCCACGCTGGAGTTGTGTGACTTTTCATCTCTGCAGTTGGAGGAAAAAGGCAAACTCGCAGAGTAAAAGCACTGTGATAAATTGTGGAAAAATATCTTGCTGGCTTTTCCTAAGAAACTCTCCTCTGCAGCTCCTCCTCTCACTGTACTCCTTCCAGCGCCCCAGAATTCATTGCATCAGTGCATGTTATGGCACCTTTGGGATGCGTTAGTCATAAGAATGGAGCTACTGGTGCTTTGCAGGCATATTTTCACTTTGGCTCTCACACCAGTGCTCCAACACAGCCGGGCTGTCTGCACGTCTGGGTAGCGTTTGCTCACGGGTGCCTCCTGAGATTCCAGACAGCTCCAGAAAAAAATAGGAAACATCTCATTTATAGTTGCCAGGACATGCGGGAGGTCCTTTTGTTCTTCTTTGGTGGTGGTGAGGGCTTTTGGGCACGGGGGGAACATGGGAAGAGTGGTGGCCAGAAAGAGCAGGGAGATTGTTTGCTCAGCCAGACTTAATTCTGTGCCCCTATGGATTATTTTCTGCATTGGGAAAATTCACAGGTACCTTCTCAGGCTGGGGCAGCCTCCTGGCTGCAGTGCCCTGGCCCCTTGGCACCCTGCTCACTGCCTGGTGCTCCTCACGATGCTCCCATCCCCTGTGACCTAAAGGCATCGGGGTTGAAAAAATACAGTTCAAGGAGCTTGAGCTGAGAGCTGGGGGGTGCTCTGTGTGACATGATGGATGTTTTCTTCTGGAGGCAACCCCATCAGGTTCTTTTGCTCAAAACGAGCATCATCTGGACTAATCGCAGTGATCCCAGGTTTAAATGCCAAACAGTGAGCTCAAAACTGACTCTCTGACCATTTGCTTTTGCATATAAATTTAGAAGAATTCCCAGATTACTCCTGCACCTTTAGTGCCAGCCCTGGTTTGGAACATTTGTGCTTTTTAGGCCTCATCAATTAATGTAACCAGCAATGACTGGTCAGTCATCAAGGCTTATTACCAGGCAGTGTATTGTCCACTAGCAAATACAGCAGGTCAGAAAGACTTGCAATACCAAGGTGTTTTAAATGGAAATATTCAGGCATTACAGGTACATTTGATCCCTTCATACTCTGAATCATTTGCTAATGTTATACAAATAACCAGGATCATTATGTGCAGAAGAGGGGAGGGGCATCACCTGAAGGAAAACTGCTCTGGCCTGTCTATGCAAAATACTCAGACACTTAAGAAGCACAGAAAGCCCCCTTCTTAATTTTTCTCTCCCTCAAAATGAATGACCAGCTAGAGATCTGGTGCACAAGCAGAGGAAGAAAACTACATGAAACCAGCAAAGTACTGTGGTTAGGAAAGGTTTTGTTAAAGGACATGCCACGGTTGTTTTTCTCCTTAGGGAACAATAAGAAAACTTCTCTTTGTGCATATCTGTTTCTGAAACAAGCTCCGGGACTGGTCGCAACCTGTAATAAAAATGCCATATGCAAGAGAATATATTTAATATTGGGAAGGCAAAATAGAACGATATGATCTGTTTGGGGCTTGAAGGTAAATGTTTAGACATTTTTTTCCTTTAAAATAATCTGTGATAGATGCTGGTTAGCTGACTGGGAAATGAAATCACAGAGGATTTATGCCTTTAATGACAGGCTATGATGTCAAAGACATTTGGCCTCCAGCCATAACCTTTTGTGTGCCTCTGGTTGATTCTTATAAATAAACAGGGCTGCTGCCTGGATAGGAGCCCCCATCGCTCGGGAGCACTGAAAGCTGGGGCTGAGAAAGGCACTTTAAAATATCAGGCAAAAAAACTTGAAGGGATGTCCTGCAAGAAGTGCTTCCTCCCTAATGTCTGGTTTTATGCAGCAGGGCTGGGTTAATGTTTACAGCAGCAGCAGGTTACTGAAGTAACACCGAAACCCATCTCGCTTTCTGAAACTCCAGCACGTCCAGTTGATTTACAATTAGTCAAAGCCTGGACACATTGTCAATAGTCTACAACACCCTGGGTTTGTTCCTCTTGTCCCCTCTGGAGCCCGAGGAAGCAGACTGGGTGGGATTCCACAGCCGTGCCAGTGTGGCAGCCAAAGCTGGCATGGGGTGGGAGAGGAGGGACCGCTCACCCTGCCTGCCCAGGGCAGGTCTGCAGCACCCAGCCAGGCTACTCCTCAGCCCAGTAACCTCTGACAGAAAACTGCAAATCTGACTGCAGAGAGACAGGGAAAGCCTGAAGTTAACTTCCATACATACCCTATCCACCCCCTAAGGAGCTTACAGCCTTCATTTTAATCATATTTTGCCTGCATGGGCTTTGCTCAGACCCGTTACCCCTCTAAGGCTGTTGGACCACGTACTACAGGAGAGAACAAATGAGTGGAGTCCACCTTCCTCCTGCCTTACACTCACCTCCCAGGCTTTTGCTTTTTGTGTGTGACTCTCCAGGATCAGGCCAGCCTGAAAGGCTCACCCTTGAGCAGAGCTGCTGCTTCTTTATGTTGAGAGGAGACCCCACTGATCTCCACAATACATAACAGGAGGGTGTAGCCAGGCTGGGCTTGGTCTCTTCTCCCAAATTCCTAATGATAGAATGGGAGGAAATGGCCTCAAGTTGCATCAGGGGAGGTTTAGGTTGGATATTGGGAAGAAATTCTTTACTGGGAGAGTGGTGAGGCCCTGGAACAGGCTGCCCAAGGAGAGGGTGAACTCACCATCCCTGGAGGGGATTAAAAACCAAGTAGATGTGGCACTGGAGGCTGTGGGCTGGTGGACAGAGCTGTCAGGATGAAGATTGGACTTGATGATCCTAGAGCTCCTTTCCAACCATAATGATTCTATGATTCCTGGAGGGTGGTCTCTTCTCCAAACAGCTTTTCCCTTCTCCCCTTTTCTTGCTGAAACAAGCCAAGCAAGAACATGAAGAAGGCAGGGAATATTTCACCACCTCAACAATGGGGTCCAGCCAGTGGAGCACCTGCAGCTCCAACCCTTTTTCACCCGAAGGCTGAAAACCTCCCCCCAGGGGAAACTTGGTTACTGCAAATATCCTAGCTGGGGATCTCACTAAGGGCCAAGTCAGCAGCATCCCCTGGATGAGAGGGACCAGCACCAATCCTGCAGGTCAGGGCAGCTCAGAGCTGGGCACCCCCTGCCCTGGTCTGGGGCTCAGCAGCAGTGCTGCCCCAGCTCCCCTCAGAGCCCTGTAACTCAGCCCAGATGTCAGAGCTGCTCAGCAGTTTGCTGATTGGGTTTCACTATTAACATACTTGGTTTATGACAGAGCAGGGTCATTACAATTGTCACATTATTTCTGTTTGGGTTTTTTTTTTTTCCCCTCTTCAATCAGTAGAGACACTTATTACCATTTTAATAGGGAGAAACAAGTTCCCCACGTCCTTTTCCAGACCTAAAAACATGAGGTTGTATTTTCCAGAGGAGCTTATGATTGTAGATTTAAATGTCCAACCAGAATACACCAACATGCCCAAGATGTCAAGGAGAAAAAGTCTCCTGATACCCAGAGGAAGGTAGGAAGCTTAAGCTGAATTACAGCAGTGTAATTATCAGTATTGTCAGACTTTACAATCTACAACATTTTTTTTTAGGCACCCATCCAATTCACAAAAATACCTCTCGAATAATCTCCAAAGGACTTCATTTGAAGACTGTTTGTTTTGGAAAAATATAAATCATTGTTCCTTTTTAAACATATTTCAGCTCAGAGAGCAAGAATATTTTATTTGTGTTGAAAGAAGGCAGGGGCTTATTAAATATTAATATATGGTTTACAGCAGGGGTTAAAGTTCCTCTCAATACATCCTATCACTTTGCCTAGGAGACTTCATTCCTGAGGGAGTACATGTTTCTATTTAAGGGACTTGAAAACAAGGAAAAAATATATATTCACAGAGTATAAATATGCCAGTATACGGGATGCTTTCTGTCCAAAATACCACAACACTTTCAACATCAGTGATAATTAATGGCAGTATAACAATGTGCCACCTGGTATGGTGCTCATGCCCAGGGCAAAAGGGCCTGACTCAGTTCTGTGTCAGGGTTTTGCTTTCCCAAGTCACCCCCAAGACTGAGACAGAAACCAGGGGTTGTGTCAAGGTCAGACCTTAACATCAAAGATTGAAACTTCCACTCGTTCGTGGTCAGAGAAAGAGATGGAAAATGCCAAGAGGCAGGTACTAGGAGGGAAAGATTTAGTGGAAAAGGGGAAAGCAGATCCTGAACCAGGGTAGGGGCTGCTCAGACAGGAGTGCTGACAAAGGTGGGTGGGAATGGTGTCTTCCAGGCAAAGCCTCTGGAAACCACCTGTAGGTTGTGAAAACACAATGGGATTTCAGCTTTTACATCCCCAGCTTTGCCAACTGCAACACTAAAGCCTTTCAACCCAGAGAGATGAGGGGAAAGTTTCAGGAGGAGATTTTTGGAGGGTTTGGGCTGTGGTGAGTCCCAGCATCCTTCCCTGCCAGCGGGGAGGAGATGGAAACCCATGGGCAGTGATGGAAACCCATGGGCTGGGCACTAAGGGACCATCAGAGAGCAGCCAGGGCTGTTTGCTGCAGCAGCAATTCAGGAGTTTAGTTGGGTGGTTCATTAACTTTGGGGGTGTTTTGAGCCTTATCTAGTGCCAGACATCCCGAGACAGAAGAGGTTATTTATTTGTAAATCAAAGAGAACATTGTATTATTCCCATTGCTTTAAACCACAGATTAGGAAGGAGGGGGAGCTGAAATCTGCTTGAAGATGAGATAATCCTGGTGGAACAATCCTGTGCTCTCTGTAAAACTGGGCAAGACTGAGCTGTGAACTGGCAAACGGGAACGTTTCCAACGTGTGCAGTGTCTTGCCTCTAATTTAAATTCTCCTAATTCTACTCATGAAGTTTTTGCTCCTTTAGACTTAACAGGCAGAACTGCTTACTTGTTGTGCTTGGAGAAGGAGAAAAGTCCTTCACAGGCCTAAAATGAGCTCCCTCTTTTTCTTGAGAAAGACATAATTGCCTAATTACCCCTCTAAACAATTCTCCTTGGTCACCCAAAGAGTCCCTTGGCTGAGCTGTAAATCACTATAAAGTGCACCAAAAAACCCCAACCAACCAAAAAAATAAAATAAAATAAAAAACTTAGGGCATAAATGAGTTTTGGAGCTGTCTAGTCCAGGGTTCTGTAAGGTAATTAAATCAAGGAGACTTTCTGATCTATAGAAGGGTCAGTGGAACAGGGCAGTGCTTTGAACCATGGTCTCATTAAGACACAATTGCCTTCCTTGCTTCCCAGGTTGTTTATAAGAGAGGGATTATTCCTAAGCAGTCAATAACTGGAGAACATAAATCACAGCACAGAAAGAGTTATTCTTGCTTTATGGGCCAGATCCTCAGCTGGTATAAATCACTGCTGCCCCAGTGATGTCACCTCAGCCACACTTTATTTATACAATCCAAAGATCTGTCTCATGCTGTTCTCATTTGATGGTCTTTTATTGACTTATTCTGTAGGCACAGGTTTTCATATCTAAAATGTAGGTGGAGATAACTGAGGCATGGGAAAAGTAATCTTGTAAGAATTTCAAGGGGAAACCTGAATTGTTCTCTTCCTTCCTCTTTTATTTTATTAAAAAATAGTTACCATGTGAATTTCTGTCAGCTCATAACCATCTCCCTAAATACCACCACGGTCACTTCAAACACACTCTTCTGCAAAATATTCCAGCTGGTCCTGGTCTGATTCAATGGTGCTACTTCTAAATTTTAATGAAACTCAGAAAGGACAACCCCTGGCTCAGCACTGACAGTGATAGCAGCAGACCCCAGGTCCCCAATTCTGCAGGGGGATGTGCCCAGCGCCTTGGACATGTCTAAGTCTGACTTGCCACATGTGTCCAACAGCAGGGTACCCACACTGTGCTTAGTGTCAGGCTACAACAGATCACAGAAGGATTAATCTCCAGAAACCTCCTCCAGAACTGAACAGCAATCTCCAAAAACCTCCTCCAGAGCTGAAGATCATTGGCTGCTCCACCAGGAAGCCAAGGTGAGCACAACATCTGCTCTAAACTCTTGCAACACCAATATCAAAGATCCCCTACCCAACCACTGAGGCAGCCCAGCTTTGCTCCACTCAATTTCACCCCAGCTCAGCTGGATAGCGAGCAGAGCAACACTTCTCCAGCCTGCAGAGCTCCTCAAACCAAACATCATTACTAATTAATTAAACCTACAAAAGATCCTCTCTGGTTTTGCTGCAGTGGTTGCTGTAAGCAAATCTGGCAGGATGAAGTCATTTTTGTACGTCCTGGTTGCATTTCATCATGCTGATGCCAGGGCTGATGTCACCAGTGTCAATATGATATTTATGAAGCTGGAGATCAATATGAAGTACTGGATTTAGGATCCATTGGCAGAGTTGTAGCTCTGACTGCAGTCGACCTTCTTTGGCCAACGGAGCCAGAGGGGTTTTTCCATGTCACTCAGTTAAAGGAGTTTCCACTGCCTGGCTTTTTCCTCTCCCTACACCACACTGCAGTGACAATGTTCATTTGGAATTAAGAATAAAAAAAAAAAAACATCTCTCCTAGGAAATAGTAAAAATTTATGAAAGAAATCTCCCGAGAACAAAACATCAAAGCAGCAGAGACTGAATGTGAGCAAACAGACAGGGAATAAACGTGAAAAATTGATAAGCAGGGCTGCAGATACTTGAAAACAATAACCAGACAGAATCTACTTAATTAGGGCTGATTGTAACGTTAACTTCCATATCCATCCAGGGGTTTGGCACTTGGATAATGGCACGTCCAGGCATTTCAGTTCTCTGCTGCTCTCTGGGACACACAAAAATTACGTCCACTATTCTGTCCATGACAAATCACCAGCGTTTTATTCCAAGCTGTTTCACAAATCAAAGCTGTCACTACAGGGAGGGTGAGACATTCATCAGACATCCACACTGTCCTCCTCCTCCTCCTGCTCTAGCAGGGGATGAACATATGTGTTTAAGAGCAAATAGTAACGTGTTGCATTTAAATACCTTCATCTGGCAGACCAGGCACGTGCCTGTGATGAAAACCCCAGCAGGGGCAGGGTGAGACAAGGAGGGAAAACATTTGCATCCCAGCTCTGAGCATCTCTTCTTTCCCTCTTCCCTGCCTCTCCTCCAGCCCTCTGTCCAGCTTCCTCACACAGCTCCTGGACTAGGCAAAAGACTCTATTCCCCTCTGTGTTTAAGGTGACACCTGTAACTTCAGCTCATGCCGTGCTCATGGCTGCTGCCATATAATAAACCCTTCAGAAGAACCATAATGACTGATTGGTTTCTCTAAACAGACTGAAGCAAATTTTCCTGGGCATTATTTATATAGAGATACCTATGTACACACACATACATATATATAGGCTCTCTTCACACTCATCATCTCCGAGTTCATCACCTTCACTAACCCACCTTTCTCCAACTCTCCCAAGGGATCTGGAAGACTCAGACATCCCAGCTTTTCTTCCTGACCCCCTGATGGCACATTCCCCTTAGCCTGGAGATCTATCTTACGCCCCTAATCTTCCTGAAACCATCATTTCTTATCCAAAGCTGCTTAGAGCAGTCGCAGAGGAACGCTCATTTCCAGGCAATATGTGTGCACGCTTGGACGAGGGCCCGTTTGCAAACGGAACCACATATAATCCGGAATAAAATTAAACCTTAATCACTATGTTCTGAAGGCAAAGATTTGCCACTGCCCAGCAAACGTGCATCTTAATACAGACTTTCATTCTTGGGGAGCACAAATCCACCAGCATCTGCCGGCTTAAAGGGACACGCGTCCACGCACGGGAGCTTTGCTCCTTCCCCATCCCAAGAAGGATGCTGCTATTCAGAGAGGTTTTTCTATAAGCACTGGGGACCCTTGAAGAGGCTACATGACTATCCCAGTCAGAATCCCACCAGCAGGTGGGATGGATATTCCCACCAACGAGCTGGCAGTGGAAAGCACTTTGGCCAGGGGAGATGCCGCCTGCGCCGCGGGCAGGCGAAGGGCAGCTTCAGCCCTGCTGGAGGAAAAGATCCCTGCTGCAGATGAATTAAAGGCTTTTTTTTTTCCTCCTTGGAGGCTGGACTGTGACAGAGGTTAGAAACCAGCCTGGGTCTGAGCTGCCCTGCACACCAACTACAAGACTTCTCTTTTTTTTTCATCCTTTCCTTTTCTCAACTGCTAGTAATTACACTTAGAAATGCTCTGGAAGCCAAAACAAACAAGCGAGATATTTCCAGTGAGTTTTCAGTTTGTTATTAATCCTTCAAAAGATGCTTTTGTCCACAAACCAATAGAGAGAAGTTATCAAGTTGCTGAGCCCACTTCCCTGCCCGTCTGACGAGTGGATTTGCGTACAGGCTGACATCTCCCTTTTTGGACTGGACATTTTCTCACATGATGGGAAAAACAGATTCCACGCTGAATCAGAACACAGCCTGCACTACTAATGTGAGCTGGACAGCTTTCAAAGGGTAGGGATTTTGGTCACTCAAGACCTACCTCAGAACTGACTGGAAGTAATTTTGTGCATGGGGTTCGGGTTTTTTTCCCCCACCATACTATGAGGTATTATCTCATGAGCAGAGCATCCTGGGATGACAGCAAATATCCTCAGATCACAGTATGTTAGGGATTGGAAGGGACCTCAAAAGATCCTCTAATCCAATCCCCCTGCCTGAGAAGGATCACCTAGATCAGGTCACACAGGTGGGTTTTAAACATCTCCAGAGCAGGAGACACCACAGCCTCCCTGGGCAGCCTGTGCCAGGCTCCATCACCTTGACTGTAAAGAATTTTTTTTCTAATATACTGGGTATTTGCTTTCTGCCTCAGATTTCCTGTTGCTTAACTCTAATTTTAAATGCAACCTCTGGAATCCAACAGGCACTTGCTGGATTTTTCTGCACTACGTTATTTGCACGTGGATGTGAAAATCCCAGCGCCTGCTCATCCTGCCCTGAGTCACTGGAATGTGCTTATCACAGGTGAAGCTACTGGAGAAAGTCATCCTTATAGACACTTCGCCTTTCTCCTCTGGAGCCTGTTCATGAATGACCTCATGCAGCTTCACAGGGGTTGGCTGAAGATTGGACACAGTGTCCCACTAATTAGTCATATTTATTATCTCACCCGCCGTTATATTTTACGATCATCAGACGTTATCTGGGAGATCTCATTGGAGAGGAACTGATGGCAATACTGCAATTCTCTTACTGAATTTTCTTCTCAAGCTTTGCAATTAATTCCCAGTGCCTCAGGCAGGCTGTAGTTGGGGTGACAGATGAGCTGTGCTCTGTCACAAATGCAAGCTAAAGCCTGAGCTGCCCTGTTCAACTGGCTGATCCCACCACACTTGGTGACTCTGCCTCTGCTGTCTGTGACAAAACCACACAGTGGAAAGGCAACACGGGGTGCTGCATTGCCCAAGGAGTTGAACAACTCCAGCCTGTAGCAGTGAGGTATGTCAGGAGAGACCAAATCACCTTTTCTTGCCCTGTCTTCAAGCCTCAGAGATTTTGAGGAATAAAGCACCTCCTGTCATTCTCTAAAGCTGAACACTATGGGGTGAAAAACTATTTCCAGACTTCAAGATCCCAAGAATTCATTTAATAAGAGTTCAATTTCTAAGGGAGACTGTTGACAAGCATTTGAGCCAAGAGCACAGGTAAAAGTGATGGAATTTCTACTTGGCTTTGAAGCCAGTGAGTTCATTCCAATGACTGGGATTTAGACCTGGAAGTCCTTTAGAAAATGACGAATGGCACTGTCAGGATCCTGAACTAAGAAGCTGCCCACAGAGTGATGCTCATCCAGTACTTCCTCTGGCTCAACCTGTACTGTAAGTGCAGATCCCATTACGTGGCAGAAAGTTTGCACAAAACCAGATGAGAACCAAATAAACTTCCCAACCTGGTGCCCAGATACCCGCATGGTCATTTAAACCCAACCTAGGGAGCACAGCCTACATCAGCAATCCCAGCCTAGCCAAGTGTGGGGGTGACTGGTGCCAACCTGTGCACACAGCTTCTCTGCCTCCCACCCAGCAGGGTACAGAGCACCCCCCAAAGCCTTCCTGGGGAGTAGGTAGAGCTGGACCTCAGCCAAAGCTTGAGGAGACCTAGATCAAGATTTCAGACTCCTACTAAGCTCAACTAAGTTGGCGAGTGATGTTTTAACATGGGCTGATTCCCACTTCTCACTGCTTCTCTGGATGGGGTGGGTGTAGCTGGGAGAGAGGGAAGACTGACTGGCTCAGATTTGTTTTTAAAACCTAAACTAACCAGATGAATTTTATTTCTTTTTTCTTCATCTGACTCTAGGCCAGTCCAACCACATGAAGAAAAGGCTAGAGCACAGATCAAACATTTCCTGGCCAACAGGGCACTGCTGTTAGGGGAGATTTCCAGCAACCTCTGTCACAAGTTTCAAGATATTTATCAGAAACAAACGGAGTTTGAAATTTCATGACATTTAATTTTTTAAGACAGTAATTGCCTATTTCCTTACCAAAATTAGAAACAGAAAAATGTTTTCCAAAGCCCTCTCTCCAGCAACTTCTATTGTGATTCATTTTCTTTTCTTTGCAGCTAGGGCATCGATCCCCCTCCACTGCAGAAGCCCAATATGGTCTCATGCCCAGTGAGCTCAGATCAAGTGCAGGCAGGAGCAGTGCCAGGAGAGCAGCTCTGGGTCTCCTCTGCTGCTGGAGGAGCGAGGTGATCGTGCTTTCAAGAGAATGACTAAGGCAGCTGGGAGAGATAAGTTTCACTTTATCAATCTCTCAAGGAGAAAACAAGTTTGCTTGCCATGGAAGTCCTTCTAGAAGCTACAATCATTGCCCTTAAAAGCTGAAGGGTGGAAATGGGGTTTTCTTTTGAGTTTCAGAAGCTGAAGAGCAGAAGGTTAAGAATAACTGTTTCAAATAAATATATGCACACAAACATTTGGGTGTATATATTAGCATTTTGGACAGAACCTTCCACTAAGTGACATGCAAAACCATGTCAACCACTGGCAGGTTTTGGTTGCCTCTCAGTCTATGAGCAAGAGTAAGAACACAGAGCAAAAGAAAGAACACAGTTTGCAGGAGATGATCATAGGATTAAAAACTAAATAGAAAAGAGAGATTATGCAATGGAATCATCTTGCTGGTGTTGCTCCCCATCTCCTTACTTGGTGAGATGCCTGGATGTAAATGGACGTGCGGGGAGATCACCATGAGGTGATGCCCACACCCCCGTGACTCCACCTGCCTGCTTGAGGTTTCACCAAAAGATCTTGACTGTGACTGCAAGATTTTTAACAGCTGTCAGGTCCCCAGCCACTACTCACCACCCTGTCTGTGGTACAGACCTGTCTTACAGGGAAAGTTCTCACTAGCACAATTAGCCTTTGATGAACTAGGGGTTTAAAGTAAATTTCAATTATATCCACCTTCCACCCCCTTTTTGCCACATGTCTCAGCTGTAAACAGTTGTAAAAGGCCTCAGTAACTCTTACAAATGATTGTACCACAGTTAATGAGAAATTCCAGAGTCCCACATGAGCCTGTGCTTGGAATGCAAACTAAAACTGCTGGGCAAAGCAAATGAATGATCATTATTCTCACCAGTACTTCATGGAGCTCTCTGTTCTCCGGGGATCTTCCTGTACCTCCCAAGGTTTCAGAAGGACATGAAATTATATTGCCCCAAGCAGGCAATGTATAACCTTCAAATCCCTGCAGCAGAAAGGTGGGTAAACACTGGAAGGAATAATTAATTGGCATAATGGCAGGACCTGCAAACCCAACTGACAGGAGTGGACAGAGGAATCCATCATGTGTCTTCCTCTGACTGCGACCACTCGCTCCCCAAAGCTTCTTGGAGGACTCAGTTTCAGAGGGAAGTGTTTCTGACCCTGAAAATAGCCTGTTCTCAACACAGTATAGCTAATTTCTGATGTGTGGTGGCTGAAACCAGAGGCAGTTGTAAGGAGACAAGGTGAAAAAGTAATGCATTGATTGTGATAACACGGCTGCATCCTTTTATCCTGCTGCTGAGACATCAGCATCCCACCCTTGAACCCTGGATGGGTCTGATTCTGGGATCTCCCATCACTTCTGGAGGTGGATTTCCTAGGAGAGATGCTGGTGGCTAAGGCTGAAAAGCTGTTTTGAGTAGAGTATGGGGGGGAAAAAAAGCTAAGGAAAGACCTCACTGTCTCATCCAGCAGCTGGGCTATTGACTCTCCCTGCTCCCCTCTCCCTTCCACAAAGCCTCACACCAGACAGAGATGGTTTCTGGGTCTCTAATCCACAGCACAGCCCGTGTCTCACGGACAGGGTCACAGAGCAGCAGACAGAGGCTGTGATGGAGCACAGCACCTCCTGTTACACAGGCACACCAAAGGTACTGAGGTCTCACGAGGTGGGGAGGTTGCTCACTGAGAAGCCTGCTACCAATAAGCCTGGTCTAAAATCTGAATCTAGGTTTACAGCAGCTGAACGACACCCAAGCCATGAAATCTTTGCAAAGGTTTTTAGATGTAGGAAAACATGCAGTGGCTGCTAGGGTTACATTACACCTTGTGACTGGGAGCACTGGCAGCAGCCAGTTAGTCATGCAGCCTATAGCATAATTACAGCTCCACAGTGTGCTTTGGATCTGCTCCACACACACTGGGTAATTGCTACCCTATAGATCCAAGGCTTTTCAAGGATTTAGAGGGCTGGCATGTGGTACACCCCGTGGAAAAAACCAGCAAATCAGGCATGACAGAACAGGTATGATAGTGTGTATTAATTTCCATGGAAACCCTGGTGGGTAAACTGATGCAAGACCAAACAGAGCATCAACCAGTAATTGTGCTGTGATAAGTGAGCACTTGCTGATCAGTGTTCAGGCTTGGGCTAAAGGTTTCTTTGGAGGGTCAGCTAGGATGAGATCATGAGTGCTCTTTGGGGAACGCCTTGTCATACCCACAGGAGTTCTGTGGGCAGGGAAAAAAAAAAAAAAAAAAAAATATAACAAATGATCACTCCTTAAGTAAAAGTGCTAAAAGATTTTTACCAATTGCCTGCTGACAAACCAGTGGAACATTTGAGTATTTGTCTCCTGGTGCAACTCTATCAAGAGCAGCAAAACCACAGCAGAGTTGGACTCCATTTACCCCGTTGCCTTTTGAGCAATGGAGTGTTTTCTAAATTCTTCCCTCTCTCATTTATCTTTTTCTTTTTCTTTTTTTTTTTTTATTGCTGTGACTTTCCAGCAGGCAGCAGAGACAAGGTACATGCTGAGTGATCATCCTGTGCAGGTTTTCCACCAAAAAAAAAATAAAATAGCAAAGGCGTGCAGGGAGACGAGCAGTTTGCAGTGAGTGATAAGGGCTCTGCTGCTGGGGTGTTTCAAGTCAACCTCAATTGATTTATGGGCTGGATGGAGACCTCTGAAACCTGCAGCAATTCTGCACTGGGGTTCTCTAAAGAGCTCAGCAAAACTGTGAAACTCCAGCTGAGCTTTGTCCTGGTTGTTTTATTTTTTTCTAGAACTCAGATCAACGCAAAAGCCTCAGCCCAAATACTGCCAAATTTGGGGGAATGTGCCAAAACACAGAGTATTTTTAAATATCTTCCCCCCTTCTGTGGGTTATGGGATGGGCACGGGGATATTAAGCAATAAACAAAGGAATAGAGAGACAGTGTTTTGTGAACCCTGTACATGACCTTTTCCACGAGGTGAAGTTGTTGTATAAGACTTTCCTGTCTGAATGGGAAGGGAATGAGCAGGGCAACACAATAAACAATCTCTTAGCAAATGCTGACAACTCAATTACAAGGGTATGGCCTGATTTTCAAGGTCTCAGCCAAACTGAAACAGCTGCTGAGCCACAGTTGGGTGGAAGGCATCACAGCACAGGTCCCCCTCAGACCAGAAGGGCAGGACTGCCCAGAAAAAAAAAAGCAGTGCCTAGAAAAGTCTAAAAAAACCTCCTATGTATCTTTCTAACATCAGGGAATATGCAAGTTCTGGGCAGAGAGATACAGAGTGATTTACTACCCTTAAAAATAGTTTTTCTTAAAAAAAAAGTCTAAATAAAAATAATTCTTCTCAATTGTACTTGGCTCAGAGAGGGCCCCTTCTCCTCTACACACCAGTGTCATTGCTCTAGGAAGCAGAGAACCACAGGCAGTGGTTCAGATCAGACTGCTGAGGTAACAGGGATAAGCAGCTCCACTCCTAGCCTGAAAATGGGACAAAAAAGGGATTTCTCCCTAAAACTCAGGAGGGGAGACTGGGATGATGTGTGCTTGAGAAGCTTGGGAAGCACCCAGGCAGGTGCCCGCAGCAGCTCTGGCAAAGCATCAGCAGCTGGACCATCTGCACTTGGGTGGGGAGGGAGGGAAGGAGAGAATCAATTAACTCTTCCCCATGAGAGGAAGAGCAAGAAAAGCAGTGTTTGTCAATAGGAAACATGAGGGGAAAAAAAAAAAAGCCAATCCTCAAGGCACATGGTCCTAACTCCACCCATCAGATAAGCTAATGGAGCATTAACACTTCTCCATTGCACCCTTCCTGCCCTGCCCTGTGCAAATGGAACAGGTGCCTCTGCAGCCCTTGGCTCTTGCTAAGCTGCCCATCCCATCCCACCCCACAGTTATCTGCTGGAATCACAGCACTCCTATCAATCAACACCAAAAAAAAAAAAAATGGTGACAGCAGCTTTCTCCAGCCTGGACTGCTGATGGTGGCACAGACCCATCCTCCCTGGGGAGCAGGGATCACATCCAGGGCTCTGGAAGGGTTTGGTGATGGGGCGAAGGGGTTGGGTGCCAGGGCTTCCCCTGCTTCCCCAGTGGGGTTCACAGCCCAGATCCTTTCCCACTACAGGGACAGGGCTGATGGCCTGACTTTCTAAGAACTGAAATACAAAGCAGCACCTTCTCCTTTGCAGGGATTTTCTTCTCTATCTTCCCTGCTTTCCTGTGTGCAAGCAGATCTCAGGGACTTCCCGTGTCCTTTCACCAGGACCAAATGCTGGGATTGTGTCCCACCCACCCTGCAGTCCTCCCAGGTCAATTAAACTGTCCTGGCTTGAAGCTTGGTGCATTTAAAAAGGAGTCATTCTGGTTTCTACTGATTCCTGGAAGTTTAAGGGTGGGGTGTCACCCTTTGGCCTCCATCCCCCAGCTCACAGCACACCCAAGCCCAGGCTTTGAGCCTGGTCTGTCTTCTGGAAAGGCAGGCAGCCTTTTGTGCATCCAGGTTTTGTGCATTAGTGCCCCTGCTTGGGAATCCCAGAGCATCAAAATGGGATGGGAACAAGTTCACTAAATAAAACCTGCTGGACACTGCATGAGTCCCAGGCACTGGGTAGAGTCCCCTGCCTGCCAAACACTCCACCTGCCCCCCTAGAAGTACAACCCACCTCCAGAAAAGGACCCAAGTGTGTTTGAAAGAGAAGTGTTTCAAAGACAGAGCTTTGTTCTTATTCTTACTGCTCCAGACACAGACCGGAGTGAACTGGAACAGGGGATGGGGCCAAAACTAATATTATTTTTGGAAAGAGATTGATCCTGGAAAGTAAGTACATGAAAGAGGAAGAGAAACACGGGATTGTTAGCTAAGGTCACTCTGAGGTCTGGCACACATGACCCAAAAAAGCCCCAGAGCTTTGGATTCAATCACCCCAAACAATGAAGGAATTGACTGTGATTACATAGTTACAAGAGAGCACGGGGGTAATTGAACAGTGGGAAATTGAATAAAAGAAGGCTAGGATATCCACAAACAAGATGTTCTCTGCCACGTTATGAAGGGTTTAACAGCAGCCATGAGCCCTTTTAGGTGAGCCTGCCTCTAGCAGCCTGCCAAGAACACGACTGTCCTCGGGACTCTGGGAATACTGGGAACTGCTGGGACTGTGGCTGGGCACGTAGCTCCACTTTCTCACCACTTCCTTCCTTCACAGCAAAGGCAACAGTGCAAAAAGAAAAGAAACTCAAAAAAGTGGGTATCTGGGTAAGCCAAATCCACATCCAGTTTCCCACTGCCCTTTCCCAAACCCCTCTATTAGAAGGTGCCTGAGTAACTGAGCATGGAAAGCTGAGGCTATGGAGGGATGGAGGACACTTCCCTCTCCTCCACCCTTGAGGATACAGGGAATTTAATCCAGGATGGGACACTGGCAGCAGTGATTTGATTCAGCTCTGTGCACTTTCACCCCAAGCTGGGTTATTTGCTCTGCTTTATTGGTGGTTTATGTTGGTATAATAAAGCAGGAACCAGAAAGACTCTGGGCCAGGGTGGAAGTTCACCTTAGATGAACCAGACTAAGACCTGAGCAGTGGGAATATTGCTGTTTTGGGGATGTTAGAGACAGCCCTGGCTACGGGGTGAGGAAAAACAGTTTGCTGAAACATCCACTGCAGCAGCAATTTACACTTGCATTAATAAGCACAGAGTCCATCTCTGGAGCAAGCACAATGAGAATAAATGTCAGAGCAGCCTCTAATGACAGACTTCTTCAGGGCTTATTGCTAAAGACTGCCCAAGAAACCAACCTCCAGAGAAATCCTTTGCTGCACTTTCTCCTCTTTTTATAAGGCCCCGAGGCTAATTAGCACCCAGCAACACTTCCAGAAAGATGAAACTTCATTTAGGGCTCCTTGCCTTGACACACAGTTAAAGGAGCAGGGAAACAAGTCTTTTTTGGTATCTCCTAGCCCACAGACACAGAGTACCTGTAAGATGAGAACGTGCTGAGCTTTAATGAGCTCCCTGGAACTTGCAGCCACATTGAGCCAGCAGAATCCCTGCTCTGAGCAGGCTGCTCACTCATTAGCCCTCCCCTGCTCTCTGCCTTGCATCACTGAAACCTACTTGGATTAGGATAGCTGTGGGAAACTACTTTTCTATGGACAGAATAGAAAGGGATTAAACTTCAGGAGAAAAAGCAACAAGGGGAAGAGATAAAACCCTAACAAAACTAATTTTCTTCTAAACAATAATAGAAAAGGATAATATTATTATTATTGTAAGGATAACTTTGCTTTAAAGGTAACCAGCAATCAAAAACCCAAACCTGTACTGAGAAAGTAAGAGGAAGTCTCTGTTTTACCTCCAACATCTTATTTACATCTCAACATACCTGGTTCTTCCTTGAGGTTGCAGGGATGGCAGATCCCCAGCCAGCAGAGCTCCACGAAGCTGCCCCAGGGAGCATCAGATGGAGCCCAGCAAGGTCCTGCACTGAAGTCCCCGTGGGGCTGTGGCTTGGGCATGGCTTCCACTGTGACAAACCCTGGACACAGGGCATCCTTAGTCCAGGAATTCAGGTGGGCAACTTTTCAGATGCACATTCCCATCCTTGGAGCAACTGGAGGGACTGGGAGCTGGAGCAGAGATCATCCAGTTCAGACAACAGCTCTGCAATGGAAAGTAAAGAACTCTGGTTTATATAGCCCCAAATGTAAGTTTGAAAGAAAATAAATTGTCAGGCTGTTGCAAAGCAATACTCTGTGTGCTCTTATGAAAGACCTTGTGTTTCACATTGAGGGGAATTACCTCTAACTTGAAAATAAAGCACCACAGTGGAGAATCCTTCAAATTCCCTGGAAGAAAGATTCTTTTTATCTTCTCTGGCACCAACTCTTTAAGCATTTTATAATCCCAGACAATATCAAGCATTGAAAAGTGTAGCATCTTGAGAGAGGGAATTGAGAAATACTCAACAAAAGAGAAAGAGAAAATGCTTTTCCCTTTTTTTTTCATTCAACTGAGCTGACAAGGAGCTGAATTTCCCTTACTTCCCACATTTAAATAGAAAGACATGTAACAATGCATCCCAGCTGATACAATTGACATTTAATCCTGATCATCTGCAAGGAGGATCTCCTGTGACTACTCTTCTAATTGCTGTTAACACAACTTCCTAATGCTAATGACTTTCACACTTGGCTTGTGAGTGTGTGCAGACAACAAACAGCTAATAGCAGCAGCAGCCATGAAACCACAGCCTCCCACGCCATCCACATTCTGCCTGGTGGACTTTCTAACCTAGGAGTGTTTTCCAAGCCTCCCAACAACCAGCTGAGCTGATTTGCACATTTCTCCAACTTAATGAGACCTCACCAGGGATGAAGAGCAGGAAGATTTTTGTTCTGGCCAATAATCCTTGTACCTTATCTCGCTTTGCCTTCTAACTAAATACGCCCTAATTGTCTATTTACATTTGCTGGCATGTGCAAAACATTTCAAGTAGCTGGGCAAAGCAGCTAATTAGTATTGTACATGCTGTACTTGCAGGGTACACCAGCACAGTGCTCAGTGGAGGCAGGTTAACAAGCACACAGGCAACTGGAACCAGTAAATAGGAGCCATATCCGAGGACCCTGCATCAGTGCTCTGCAAGTTCTGTCCCACAGGGTGGGTTTTCTCATCAAATCTTCCTCTGGAATCACTTGAGAGTTTGGCTGATTAACAATTTGGAACAAAACGTGGGGCTGTGGTGCTGGTTGTGCTGCTGCATCGGGTTTTGTTTACTGCTTGCTAGGTTCCCATTCCCAATTAGAGTCAGCAATTCTCCACTTCTTCTTTTGCTTGCTCCTCTTCCTCCCCTGGAAGCCATAATTGGCAGCATCAGCAGATGGGCAGCAGCAAAAACAAAAAGAAAATATCAATAAATGAAATGGAGAAACAAATGCTGTGTGTGGAAAAAGGGTGGGTTTCTTGTGTAGTTATTCCTGTGACCTGCACAGAACACGAGGAACATACTCAGCCTTCAGTGCAATGCTTCTAAAACACTAGTTGGAAGGAGTCAAGATTCAAGGGTTTGTCTCTAGAGACTGGAGCAGATTGTTCACAATTAGGCAGGAGTGTGATGGGGATTATAAGCAGCTCTATTTTCTGTAATGGGGATGAGGATAATGTAGTTTAAAGCCACAGGCTCGGCTGCTCTGCCCCATGCAGTCATCTGCCAGCTGCTTGCTCTGGCACAAGGCAGCTTAAGAAGGCAAACAGGAGAAGTGGTTGGGTCTGGAGCAGAGATTTCACGGGTTGTTGATGCACTTTTTTCTGGCAGTGCTGGTGCCAGCACACGTGGCTGGTGCTCTGTTGACAAACACCAGTTTGGGGTTGGTTTGGGCACGATGCAAAATGGTCCAGGATTTACCTGCAGTGTGCTGAGGTGTGGAGAAACCAGAGACACCTCACAGAATGGCTGGAAATCATTTGCTGTCCTGTTATTTTTATCTTTCTTTTCTTCTCGTGTTCTGTGTTAGAAGATCTGTTCCAAATTGACTACTGGCTTTATTTAATTCACCTTGAAAGGTGCCTCTGATGAAAGCACAAGAAGCAAAACAGGCCTTGGGTTGCTGCAGTAATTTCACTAATATGAAAATCTAGCAGGTCCATTAATAAGAACACTAATTGCCCCTCTAATAAACCTGCCAATGAGCCTGTATGTGGGTTTTGCTTGGATTTCTGGCCCTTCTGCTGCACGTGCCAACAGGAATTTGCTAGATGTGAAGTGATGGGCTTCATGAGTGGCACCAGGTTTGCTTTGGGCATTCGACCCAAACTGAACCCACTGTTAGAAATCAAGTAGTGCTACTTCTCTAGAGCTTGTGAGTAATTATACTGTTAGAGAGGACATATATATATATATATTTATGTATATATTTCAGAGTTATCTCCCCCATGCACAGAACAGCCTGAGGCATAGACTCCCTACCCCAGTGGCACACTGGGAATAGAGCTGCCTGGTCTTCAAAGCATCAAATCATCATACTCCTTAATTTTTTGATACCTACAAAGCTTTTTCTGACAGCTGAGATTCAGGCTGGTGACACAGACAATATCAGGCAGAGACCTAGAGGTGTGATCTTCCAGGCAGCAGCAGCAAAGGTGTTGCTAAATAAGGGTCTGTAATCTTGCTGGAGAGGGCAGATTTACTGTCCCTGCATCTGCATCGTGTGTTTACTGAGGATCCCAGTTTTAGTGCCACTAAATTTGAAATATATTGCATGGGCTGGCAGAAGAAGCAATTACCTGACAAAGGTCTTCATTTGTAGGAGATGATCAATACTCTGTGTGTAAAATCCCCTTCTAAACGACCCAAATCAATGTGTAATGGTTTATAATAGTCACTGCTATCACAATGGCTCTAATCAGCTCTTTTCCTGCCTTAATTGGACCTGTACAGCAAAGCACAAGCTTGGAGCAGCCTTTCCCAGAAGGGACTACTGTAATATTAGATGCACTCAGAGTTAAAAGGAGCCATAAAAATTATACTTCAGTCGAAAAGTCTGGCAGGTGATGGGATGTTCAACTCAAAGAGGTCAGGAGTCAGAGCTCATTGCAAACCGAGATTAAAGCTGAGATAAGGCTCAAGTTCAGAGGTTTGGGGAGCAGTTTTGCTCTTTGCTTTGCTTTGCTTGGTTTATTTTTGTTTTCTCTTAGGAGATTTTTACACAAACTGTAGTTAAAAGGCAGGTTAGGGAGGTTTTCTGAAAAATAAAATAGCCATTAGCTGCAAGAAACCAAAGCCAATAAATAAATTGCTAATGCTCTTCCAGGGCTTCCAAAACCAAAAAGAAATAAAGCTTGAAAAGATAAGTTATCCCCTCAGCAAAATCATCTCCCAGGAACCTGGCAACTTGCATGAGCTATAAAATTCAATTAACATTTTTTGCTTTGTGTGTCACACTTCAATTAAGTAGAAAGCAGATTAATCATATAGAACGGGAGTGTATTTAACATGAGATAATGTGTTGGGTTGCAGGACTTTGCTACTCTGGTTGTGATTCAAACCCAGACTGGTCTGGAGCTTGTTTGTGTCTCTGGATATAAGGGATGGGAGTGATCTGGGGTGTGTTTATCAATTGGAAACATGACTGGAAGTGCAGGGGAAGAGCTTGGAACAGTCCCCCTGCAAACTGCTGAGTCCACGCCTGGCACTGAAAGGATTTCAGCAACAGGGTAAAAGTGACAAGTGGATCTCTGAGAAGCTCTCTAGGCTTCACAGTATGGGCTGGGAAATGCTCCTTGCCTTGGAGAAAGGGCACTTTCGTTTTCAGGTGCAGAAGGACTTTGGAGAAGCTTCCTGCTGAGGTACCAGGGGAAATCTGCCCCAGGAATGTGCAGCAGCAGCAAGAGGCAGAGGAGATGCTTTGGTGGGTTTTGGCACTAGAGGAGAAGTCAAGAGCTCTGGGTGCTCATTTGGACACTGCTGTGGTTTTTAACAATTCATTTACACTTGCAAACCTTGATTTTTCCCCTGTTCCAGTCAGGACCAACCCCACTTCCCCTGCTTACAGAAAATCAAAGGACCTGGAATGAAGAATTCTGTTAAAATAGAAGTTCTTCCAGGCAAAGGAGCATCTCTCAGTTGGGGTGCTGGGGGTCAGCTCCCCATCAGGAACAAAGGAATGCTCTGGACAATGTCATTCTGAATGATAAACCTTCACAGCTCCTCCCTCCTCACTGATGAATGCCATAGGCATGGAAAGATGAATTTGGATCCCTTACCAAAATCTCCAGAGCTGAGCTTTCCAGGCTGCCAGAACTGTACTGGAAATCTCATGAGAGTTAAAACACCAACTACTTTTGCCATTTCAGCACTTCCAGCTCCAGCTAAGAACTGGAACCTTAGCATGCAACAGGGAAAAAAGCCTAATGGGATTTGTCAGGAACTTAGTTTGGCTCTCCAAGTAAGAAAAGATCCAAGGCTGGTCATACATATATACATATATATATATACTCTTGTTCAAGTAGTTTCTTAATTACATAACAAACAGAAGCAGAAAACAGGAAAAAAAACCCCATTAAACTTTCATGTGCCATGTGGCTGGGAGTAGCTGGAGAGAAAAAGTTTTCTTCTCATGTTTCAGCTGAAAGTTTTTGTTTATTAGAGATGATTTAAACCCTACAAATTTGAGCAGATCAGAACAGAAAACAATAGTGGCTACATGCGTCAGCTCTTCAGAAGAGCCCAAAAAAGGTGGAAAACAGAAGAAAAGAAAAAAACTTCTTCAAGCATAACCCAAATGCTGCAGTAAATCATTGTATGTGCTAAATAAATCAGCATGATGCTGATAAAGCTCCTTTGGCTGCTCCCAGTCACTTTTCAGAAAGGTTTTTAAGCTGGTGGTTACATCCCGTCTGTGATATTTAGTTGTGTAACTCATCAGGTGGGCCAAAAAAATATCAATAAATAAATCTTTAAGGAACATAAAATGGGATTTGGCTCAAAGAGCAAAAGAACCTGTGCAAGAAATTTCCACATTAAAAAAACATTGCTCTTTCTGAATCCTGGGGTGAAGGAACAGTTTGAAATGAAACAGACAATTCCATAATTTTAGGGGGAAAATATTTATTATAAAAGAGACAAGTTCACCAAAACATCCAGTCCAAGTTTAAATTAGAATGAAAAAAAAAAAATTCTCAGTCCCCTGCTCCACTTTGCTCACAGCTGTAAGCTGGAGAGGGATGGATTCATTGGCCTGGGACAGACTGAAGCCATCTGCCAGCACTGGCAGTGTGATGCCATCTGCCAGCACTGGGGCTGTGATCCAGGGTCACTCTGGGTTCTGATTCTTCTCTGGCCATTAGGGAAAAAGTTTCACTGCAAGAGCAGCCAGAGCCTGGCCCAGGCTGCCCAGGGAGGGGGTTGAGTGCCCAGCCCTGGGGGTGTTTCAGGGTGGTTTGGATGTGGGTTTGAGGGCCATGGGTTAGGGGTGAACTGTGTAGAGTTCATGGTTGCACTGGATGATCCCAAGGGGCTTTTCCCACCTGAATGGTTCTGGGATTCCAGAAGCTCCAAAAGACAAACCTTGAGCATGGGACCTTTAATTTCAAAGGCATCACTCCCTCCAAACCCTTAACTGAAGTTGGAAGGCTGGAGAGCAGCAGAAACTCTCCTGAGGTCAGAAAGGACCAGCAGAAGCATCCCAAAGAGGGCAGCTGGGCACCCAGTCCTGGGCTGTGTCTCTCTCTGAGGTAAAGCAAAGGGGCTAGTGGAGCTCTGCAGGATTCCAGCTGCCCCAGGTCCACCAGGATTGTTCAGGGTTGGCTGCAGGAGGGGGGGACCTCCCAGCCCTGCTGGATTTACTCCCTCCACTTGTCTTCTGAGAGCAGGTTTAGAAGGGTTAGCAGGTGTGCAGCAGGAGGGCACAGCCGGGGTGCCAACGATGCTCTGCCCTCCCTGCTGCCCCCACAGTGCTGGGGGAGTGCCCCTGGTTGGCACCTCCCAGCAGCAGGGGCTGGATATGGATCCTCTAAACTGGGCATCTCACTCCTCTCACTTCAGGCTTTTCAAAGCACGAAGTTCTGCCCAAAATGTGGAAGCATTTTAGGGACAGAAAAAAAGAGTCACCCTGCCCTAGGTTTCTTTCTTTCTCTTTTGAGTTCCTTTGCTACTTTGGAATTGAAAAAACCCACCCAAATAACCAAAGAGTAAGCAAACTGACAGGAATAAAGGAGCTGGAACCACAAACCACAATGAAAACCACATTCAAACCACAATTTAAACCACATTCAAACCACAAACACTGCACTGGTGTCCAGGTAGAGTCTTCTGTGAAAATCTAGGTGGGTTTCTTTGCTAATCAGGGTCACTACCCCTGGCACCAACGTTGCTTCTCCTTTCCCTCTCCCGTTTCACAGCACGTGGCTATTTTTGCTGTTGATTAAAATAAAGAAATAAAGGAATAAATAAATAATCATATGAACAGCAGTGCTGGATAACTGTATATTACATGTGCATGAAAAATCTGTGCTGGCATGGCTGTGCTAGTGTTTTGCAGGTGAGGTCATTACAATGGCCCAGCACATCTTTTGTTTCTGACTCTTGGAAATACCTCAGGCTTGGAACAGGGGAAAGGGGAGGGAGGGAAACCTTTACTTTTGAATATTGTTCTGTCTCACTTCATCTTTTTGATGCCACTGTTGACCAGTGTTTGGTTTGTTTGGTCCTGTACCCTGGGTGTTACAGAGCCAGGCAGCAGGCTCAGTGTTGGGAGTTTGTGATGGGGAGCCCAGTGCTGCCAGGAGGCCTTGCTGACAAGTTTCCACTCTGGAGATTTTGATGAAAATTCAAGACAGCAAATAACAAACAGCCTTGGAAAGACAAATATTTGACACCAGCTTAGCAAAGTTTCCTCCCCATCTTCTCCTGTGAGAGATCACTGCAGCTAACTGGTCGTTTGGTATAATGGGCTGTCTGATTTTATGACCTCAATTACAGCAAATTGTAGTTCTCAGTACATGCTCAGGGATGCAACAAATCTCAGAGCATGAGACAGTCACTGACAAAAAACCCTCAAAACCCTTCCCACTCTCTCTGCTGTTGCCACTGAGGACAGTGATAGTGCAGAGCTCCCTGCCTCAGCCTGCTGGGATGGGTGCCCTGCAGAGACAACAGAGACTGAAGGCATGGATCCATCCTCCTCTGCCTCTCATCCATCCTCCTCTGCCTCTCATCCATCCTCCCCTGCCTCTGATCCATCCTCCCCTGCCTCTGATCCATCCTCCTCTGCCTCTCTGGCTGGCTCATTTACACCACTGTGGTGACAAAGTTGCACAACTCTGGGAAAAAAAGATTGCCCGAAGAACAGCAGATCTTTAGATCTGCCTTTTATCTCCTGAGCTGGAGACTGTGGCTCTTCTGCAGGTCCTCTTAGTAATTTAAAATAGATCAAATGCTGATGAAACTGTCCTTAAAATTTGCATCTGGGGTCATTTGAAAGGGAAAACAGGTAAAAAGTCTGGATCCAGCTTTGGACTTCCTTCAGTTAGGTGTTGTTTGGGTTCTGGGGCTTGGGTTTGGACCATCTTAGTAAACAGAGCTGACAAGTACAACCCGGTTACTTCATCATGCATCTGAAAATGGAACAAGGGAAAGAGCAGATCTAGTTCTATTTCTGCAGGGGATGCAAGCCTGAGATGAAGAAGAATAAAATACCTAGAAGCTGACTTTAAAAATAACAGAAAGTTCATCATCTTTCTTTAATCCATACCCAAAAGTGACCTAGAATCAGACAGAGTGCAGAGCTTCCCAGGCAGAGTTTCTGTGAGCTCACGACCCTTGCTGTACTCTGCATTATATAGGAAATTGTTTTGCAGTGACCTAGGAAACCACCAGGATCCAGCACGTCACCAGGGACTCTTGCAAACCATCTAATGAGAAGAATTTACTAATATTGGGCAGGGCAGGGCTTCAAAAAGCAACTCAGAGGCAAAGGGCAAGTGGGAGAGCGTGCTGAGTGGAGCTGCCTTGTGCTTGGGGGGTTCATATTCCTCACACAGGGGGCCCTTTCCAAGCTATCATGGGGAAAAGGTGGGAACAGAAGGATGCTCTGTGCCCAGGACACCCATTGCTGGTGCACTCACTGCTCCTGTCATGACAGCTGGGCAGTTACTGGAATGCTACTGAACCCATCTCTGTCCCAGTGGAGTCATTTCACCTGCAGTCGTTCATCTGTAGAAAGAGGAGTATCTGTGGTGTAAAGGAGAACCAGTTCTGTGCAGAATTCCCAGGGGCTGAGATCCCTGTTTTCATGAGGTTTCCTCATTTTCATTTGTGGGTGATTTTCCCCCAAAACACCTTCTCTGTCTCCCTGCCCCTGGTGCCTCCTGGCCCCCAGTGCAGTGTTTGTTCAGCCACGCTGAGCCACACGCCTCTCCCTCGCTGGGAATATTTGTCTTTTACTTGTTACAGGGAAGATCTGCAGCCTCAGAGGAAAGATATAAACACATCTTAATCCCTCAGGGGTTACACTGGCTGCCTCGGTGACATGATGTGCTTTAGAATTGCAGTTCCTCTTACACTGGACTCCTGGTGCCACAGAAAAGAGCCTACAAACAAACCCCTGGGTTACACCTTACTTTGTATTGCTGAAAATACCCAAACTCACCTTCCTACCACAACACAGTGTGTGTGGGGATGGCAACTGGTTCTCCTGAAACCCAGAAACAGAGAGATTTAAGGTGTAGAGGCAAAATCTGGCCACAGCCACCCTGGTGCTCCTGTTTTGCTGGGTATGGAGGTACCTCCTCCTCCTTCTCTGAGGTGTGCAAGTGAAAGCAGAAAGAGAAGTTCTGAGATCTACCAGTGCCAGGAGCCTGCTTTGCTGCACTGCTGTTAAAACCCCAACTGGGTTTCATTCACTTTTGTGCTCATCTTGCTTGAGCTTAGCAGCCCTTGAGGCTACTGCTGAGCTACTTGAGATGAAGAGGATGCACCCAGAGGAGGCTGAGAGAATTAGACCTCATCTGAAAAGTGAAAATGCCAGAGATGCCACCAAAGAGATCCCTGCTGAAGTATTCAGTCCATGAAGCTATTTTCCTCCATGTAAAGACAGATTATTCCTGCATGGTCTGGGAGCTGAACTGTGTGATGCTGGGGAATTGCCTTTCAGGTGTGAGTATGGATGGGGAGCTTGTCACTCCTGCTTTTTCTAACCCCTGCTGTGATATTTGCTCCCTGTGCTGGGACACATGTGGGGCTGAGTACGACTCCTAGACCTGAAAACTCAGCTCACCAAGCTGTGTGTGCAAAGGGCAGAGCAGCAATGCAGAGTCTGCAAGGGAATGGCTCTTGCTGAAGCTCTTTGAAGGGCACCAGCATGACAGAAACACCAGCTGACAGTGGAGTCAAAAGATTCCTGCAGAGGAGAAGTTAAAACCAATTAAGCTAGCAAGAAGTGAGTCCTTCCATTATGACAGCAGCTCTGCTCTGATGAAAGCAAGAATTCCAACAAGCTGATGATTTCATCTCCTTGGCACGGGGAGGACTGCACAGCTGCACACGGAGATGTCACAAGGAAGGCAAGTGCTTACAAAAGGTTCTTCTTTATGGTTTTGGCTTGGAAATGTAACCTGCCCCTGCTCCCCATACATCCCAGGAATGTCAACAGTGGCTCGAGCAGACAGCTCTTCCCCCTAATCCAGGGCAATGCCAAATTACAAGGGGCAGATCCTCTGGCTTTTGGAGCTCAAAGCAGCGAGGGAATCGGTATCTGCTCACAGAAAGCTGTGACATTGGCTCAGGAAACACAGATGCAAAGGAGACCAAACTTTCTCTGCCAGAAGAGCAGCCTAGGTGACCTGCATTAGCCTTTCCCTCCCTCCTGCCATGGTCACTCAGAAAACAGGGAGTTTTATCCCCCCAGTGCCCCCAGATGGACTGCAGAAAGAAAAGCATCAATGGCAGCAGAGGTTTGTGGGGCTGGAGCCTGTAGTGCTGTTTGATTTAAAGTGCTTTCAGTGCAGGAACCTCACAAATGGGCACGTTTGCTAGAAGAGGAAAAACTTCTGAAGCCTTGAGAGGCTGGGAGCTCAGCTGTGCTGTGTCCATCTGTGCCTCACACATCCCTCAGGAGAGCTCGAGCACCTCAGGTCCTCAGTGCTGACAGCAAGTGCCTGATGCAGCACAGAAATCTTCCCTTCCCTTCCCTTCCCTTCCCTTCCCTTCCCTTCCCTTCCCTTCCCTTCCCTTCCCTTCCCTTCCCTTCCCT
>JAOEGS010002775.1:23460-33482 GCA_025447755.1 Corythornis vintsioides | reverse complement strand
CAGGAGCTGGCCTGGGAATATGGAAAATGGTCTTAGACAAAGGAAGACTCTTCTCCAGGGAGGGTGCAGAACAGCACGTGCCTGGCATTAAATGATTCAAACCCTCAGGTAAAAATCAGCCAGTCTACACCCAAGAGGAGATGGATTTCCCAGAGGAGATTACAGAGAGATAAGAACTCCCATGGAGGGAGTGAAGCAGGAGCAAAACCCTCCCTCCTGCACCTCCTCCGGGGTGGTTTGGGTTTGTGCACCTGCATGTTTGCAGCTGGCTCAGGCTGTTTCCATGAGATCTGCTGGATGTTCTGCTGCTGTCACAGAGCCCCGTGTGTCTGGTCAGCTGTTTGCTGCTGACTCTGCTGAGTTGGGGCACTTCCAGCAGGACAAGTCACCTGTGCACACCTGAGCAGAGCCAGCCGTGCCTCTGCCTGCAGCAGCAGATCCCTGTGCAGCTTGCTCTGCTCGGGGATGAGCAGGGGGGATGAAAGCAGATGCCAGTTAATTGGCTTAAGCTCCTGTTCTCCCCAGAAAAGAGCTCAGAAATCTGTCATTATGCAGCTTGCCTTATCTATGGACTCTAGTCTAGAGAGGTAGCTTGGATTTCATCCACGAGCTGCTGGCTGTGAGGTTGCTCTGGCAAACAGAACCCTGAACAGAGTGGCCTTCATGGGAATGAACCCAGTGGAGTCCAACACGAGACACCCATGGCTGGGGAACTGGCTCCATGGTTTGCTTTGTTTCCCAGGACAGTATCTACCTGGTGCCAGCAGCTCCTGTTTCTCTGCCACTGATCTGAATCCAAGGGAATTCTGCACAGTTGGGAGCAGGGGGTTTGCAGAGGTGCAGCAGTTACTGCTCCATTGGGATGAGGAAGCTCAAGCTGAGCTGCACTTTGCTCATCTCTCCCCCAAAAGACAAGTTATTGAAATTCCATGCTTTTTTTTTTTTCCTGCAAGGGGGGTAAGGGATGACAGAGCTGAAATGATACTATGGTGACATAACAAAGAACAGTAAAGGTCAGAGCAGATTAATTTGCTACAGGATCAGCTGGAGAATATTAAACCTCTTAACTGTAATCCTTTGATAACCAGTCCTATAATGTAATCATCAGTGTACATCCAATAACACACACGTTAATGACTTTACAATTCTATTTTTCAGTTTTAATCAAAAGACACATTTTAAAGGATGCCACCCCCAGCCCTCCACCCCCTACCCCGAACTGCTAAAATTACTCGTTTCCAATAAAAAGAGACTAATTTTTATGAGGCAACTGGGGAAAAGTCAGCCTGGAAAATATCCTTGTGAAGGAAGCATCTGTCACAAGTCAAAATGTTATCTCTGATCCCCAGGGAGCTCCAGCCTAGGTACAAACTGGAGTGAAATACTCAGTGCTGAGTTCTGATGGGCAGAGGGTGGATTTGTGGTCTGGAGAGCGTGTTACTGAGCTGGTGCAATCCACCCCCCTCAACTCTGGGCTAGCAGCCCTGGAAAATCCAAATTTGAAGGAGAAGGAGGAGGGCTGCTGGGGTTTTTTTTTTTGTGCACAGAGAATTTAATATTCATGGTGAGGGGGCAGCTGCTTTGGAGGGAGCCACAGGAGCAGCTTCTCCTGAAGCTCTGTCCCACATCAGCCACCCCTCCTGCCATCAGCAAAACCCACCCTCCCCAGCCTCCTCGGGCCCAGTGGGGGGAGAGCCAAAGCTTGTGGGCACGGGCATGGCAAACATCAGGCTGTGAGCCACACGTCTCTGCAACCAGAAATAATTCACCACCCTCTGAAAATCCAGCAGGGAAAAAGTTTCCCTGTGACACTGATTTAGGGAGGGCAGTGAAGGGCTGAGCTGGTTGGAAGTCTGTCCAATTCTTTGGCGACTACATGGGAATTTGGAGGTGAAATTTTAAGCATTCAGAGTGTGAGAGTTGGTAGAGTTTTAGTAAACAACTTGGCAACCCCTCCCTCCTCCTTCTGCAAGAGCAGAGGTGGAGCTGGAGCTGGTGGTGTGGCCCAGCAACTAATGGAAAGGGCAGACCCTGTTTTCTTTAAAGTAGCCTGTAAAGTCTTAAAGGTCCTTGGGAAAAATCCCAATCCCCTGGGTACTCTGAGAACAAGCATTTGTACATGACTTCAGTCCCAAATGCACTCCAGAAGCTGCGTGTACCCAGTCAGAGCAAAGTGCTTTCTGATCCCAACCATGGCACTGTTTCCCAGTATCACCTCCCATTTCCACCACTCTCTTCCCTTCCAGCCTCCTGACAGCTGAAATTTCCCAGTGGGAGATGGAGGTGGATGGACGAGCCCTACAACAATTGCTGGGCTGAGGTTCCTCCAGAACAAAAGAACTACTTCCATTTCTCAAGATTACTATCTGAAGAGAATCCAGCAGCACATTTCTTGGGCATCCAGCTGTGCCCTGCAGCTGTCTGGATGGTGGGTGCAGGATTTTTTGGGGAGATTCAGGTGCTGGGAATCCAGGGGTTCAGCTCATTGCTCCTCTGAGAGCTCAGGTGAGCTGTCTGAAGTACATTTATACCTGTCCCGTGGCAAATTTTGTGCTGAACCCTTCCCTGTTTGGGCTGAAAGACCTGAGGGGAAGGTGAAAGAGTCTGGGAGGGCTCTGCACTGACACAGTTTTTGGTATATTCGAATTTTCAGGCCCTTCCTCCTTTGATAAAGAAACAAAACACTTCCATCTAAGCCAAAACCCCTTGGCCAAAGCCATGGAGGAGCAGCACAGGAGCTTTCCCCTGGTGACTGAGCCCAGGATGCTCTTGGCCTTCAAAAATAAGCAAAGGAAAGGGGAGTTGTTCAGTCAAAGAAATGCTGAGAGCTCACAACTCATTCCTCTGCAGAGCCTGTGCTTCTGCTGATTTCCCCAGTGCCCTTCCCAGAGAGCTGAGCTGAAGGGGAGGCTGGAAGGGGAGAGCTGGGGGGGGGGTCTCTCATTAGCACCCCCAGCTCCACACTCACTGCCAAACACCAGGGAGAGGCCACAGGAGTTCCCAGGGCTGGGTGTTACCCTGTGCAGCAAAGGTGGGACAACTCACTTCTTCCCTTGCTTGTCCTGCTTCCCCTCAGCAGGAAAAGAAGGGGTGGAGAGAGAAGGGAGGAGAGGAGAAGAAGAGGAGAAGGAGAAGAAAGAAGGAAGGAGAAGAGGAGAAGGAGAAGAAAGAAGAAGAAAGGAGGAGAAGAGAAGAGAAGAGAAGAGAAGAGAAGACAAGACAAGACAAGACAAGACAAGACAAGACAAGACAAGACAAGACAAGACAAGACAAGACAAGACAAGAAAGAGAAGACCACCAGGTGTAATGTGTCCTACCCAGGAGCTGACTCCTGGATGCAGATCAATTAAAACCAGACCTCACATAATGATCTTTTTAGGTTTTTTTTTCCTTCTGTGAAGGAGGGAAAGCAGCAGCAGGGAAGCTGGTGGCTGTTCTCACTCCTGTGGCTTCCCAAAGCTTTTACTCTGCACCATTTACCCTGCATAAATCAATTGCCAGAATATTAGTGCTTTGCTTCCTTGTTTACTCTGAAAGATTACGTCCCATTAGCAGATTTGTCTTGTAATTGTACTGAAGTGTAAAATGCCAGTGTCCTGACAACCTGAATGGACAGGATTAGCTGCTGCAGACATTTCTCTCCCCTTCTGAAACACTGTGATTGAGCATAACTAATCCAACTGAACTGGTAGAATGATGGATGCTTCCAGCCACAGTGGAAGGGGAGCAGGGATGGACTTCAATATTATAGCAAGATAAAGAGGTGAGACCAAAAATGGCTTCTGTTTCCACAGTGTTTTCAGAGTAAGAAATGTCCCAGCATTGCAGTTGGCCTGGGTAATTTTGATGTCCTCACTCTTTTTCCCCTGCTGTTAATTTTCTAGAAGCAAAGATGAAAGGTCTTAAGGAATAAGGACAAATAGATGCTTTGCATCTTCAGAGCTCAGAGTTGACAGAGCTTCAAGCTCAGTTCACAGAGGCTGCATTGTTCTAGCTTCCCAGAAATATTTGAGTTTCTTGTCCCTGACCAAAACGAAGTTAGAAATCTTGTAAAAAACCAGTATTATTGTGGTTAGTTCCTCTACCCGACCCTGGAATTACAGAAGCATGAAGCAATGAATAAAAGGGAGGAAAACTCAGAAGCTACGTGTCTCCACGTGCCTTTGTTTTTGATTCCAGGGAGGAGAAGCCCATTTGCTGTCTCCTGCACGTGTGAAAACACCACCCACAGCTCGACTTCACTTCTGGGGTTCTGCAGCCACTCACACATCACCCACCCTGGCATCAGGGCTGGAGCTGCCACATGAAATGGGAGCTGAGGAGCTGAGTGTGCTCAGGGGGGGTTCTGAGGGCAGCACCCCTGCCCTCTGCTCGCTGCACTGAGGGAAGGTCAGCAAGTGGAGCAGGGGACTCATATTCTGCTTTATTATATAACTCCCATCTCCGGAATTAAAGCTTAATCCCAGACTGTGGCTTGGAGTACAAATCAGGAGGGACTTGCTTACATGATCAGCACCACAACCACCCTGTCTGCAAGCCTAGGAGCGTAGGCTGGGTCTTAAGCTGAGCCACCATGTAAGGGAAATGAAGCTGCTGGTTCTGCTCTGCTGCAAGCCCACAGCAGCTGTCCAGAAAATCCAGCTCCTTGCCAGCTCTCTGATGAAGCACACAGAGTTTTGTGTGGCACTGGATGCCAAACATGCTGCTGATAGAAGCAATAAATCCACATCCCAAACCTAAAAATAATATTGGGATTGTCTTCAATTAAGGTTAGGGAACATGGATTTAATTAGACAGTGTGGATTCTGAATAGCAATTATTACATAGTTGTTCAGGTTTAAGTACTTTTATTGGATTATTATATTTTTTTTTTTTAATCCTGTTAGAATATTTTTCCTATGGGATGGGGATCATCCCATGGTCTTGTGGTTAAGGCTGGCCTGAGACTTTAAGAGATCTGGGTTTGATTGCTGGCTCTGCCACAGACACCCTGTGTGAGCTTGGGCAAGTCATTTAACACCAGATTTTCTTAAAATAAAAGTCCAAGGCCCATTTAAGCATCTAAAATACACAGCTGCTGAGAACTGCTGAGTGCTCAGCTTTAAAAAGAAGATGAAGAAGAAGATGAAGAAGCTGGGTGCCCATCTGAGAGTTGCCTCTCTGGTCCCTTCAGTGCCCACTCAGCATTTCTGGAAAGCTGTCCCTTCGTGCCCCTGTTGTCCAGCTCTGGAGCAGAACCTCACTCTGCTCTAGCAGTGGGGACTCCCTGCCCTGGTGCCCTGTGTTCTGGGAGTCCTGGGAGCTTCTTACTGCTCCCTCCAGCAGCCCAATCTGCAAACACATCACTCACAATGGGACTCCCTGTGCCCCCCGGGATTCACTCACAGAATGGTGGGGGCTGGAAGGGAGCTCTGGAGATCATTGAGTCCAACCCTCCTGCCAGAGCAGAGGCACCCAGGGCAGGTCTTGAAAGTCTCCAGAGCAGGAGACTCCAGAGCCTCTCTGGGCAGCCTGGGCCAGGCTCTGTCACCCTCACAGTGAAGTTTTTCTCATGTTGAGGTGAAGCTTCCCATGTTTCACCTGCTGCCATCACCTCTCCTCCTATCCCAGGCACCACTGACCAGATCCTGGCCCCTTCTCCTTGACCCCCACCCTGCAGAGATGTGTAACCATTAATAGATCCCTTCTCAGGCTTCTCTTCTCTGGGCTAAGCAGCCCCAGGGCTCTCAGCCTTTCCTCAGCAGAGATGTTCCAATCCCCTTTTGCACCACAGGACTCGTGGGGAGCTCAGAAGGATCCCCACAAGCCCTTGGGTCCTGCGTGGGGCTGGGCCAGGTCTGCACTCCCAGATCAGCAGTGTTTTGTGTGTTATCTCTCAGCTGGTAAACTAACAAACCAAGAGATGCTGTTCAGAGCCTTGCCCTGGGTGTTTCCCCACTTCCACACACAGCCAGTAGCCAAAACTTTCAGTCATAACATCAACAACTCTTCAGGATACCTGTGTGACAGAGGGCAGGCAGGGAAGCTGATGGAACTCAAACATACAAGTATTTGTTTAGTTATTTAGGACCAGAGAGAACACAAAACCTTGCTGTACAAAACCTTTTGGAGCAGGTTACCAAAAATGGCTGATTAAAAATCTTTTTCCTGGGACAGTCTCTTTCCATCCCCTGAAAAACAGTGAATGGATTTGCACTCACATGAGGGAATTTAACCTCATCTCTGTTTTGACAACACTTCCTGCACCTGTAATTACACAGAGTACACAGGGAGCACGAAAGATCATATTATTAATCATATTAAGCATATCAATCATATTAAGGATATTAAGCATATAATAGAGGTCACATAGTAAATACAGAGGTGAGGGGAGTTCAGCTGTGGGACTGTACAAATGCAGGGAGGATTCCAGGGAAGTTCTGGTGACAGGTTAACACAAGGTTAGTGTTAAATTAAATCAGGGTAGTGGGTTTGAAATTACAGGGGAGGTCAATAAGAGAACAATAAGGTGGGCAGGACTTTGATTTGACCTGTGTGGGGTCTGCCTCTGCCTCCCCTGCAGCCCCTGCCCTGGGTATGGCAATTAAAGCTGCCTGCAGCAATTAAAGCTGCCTCCAGCAATTAAAGCTGCCTTCAGCAATTCAAACCCAAAGCTCTCCCCGAGCAGCCTTTCAGCTTTGTGTTCCTCTGCTATCAAGTCACCTATTGCTGCCCTGTGCTGCTCACCTGCTTCTCTTCCCTAGCTGTGGAGGGGCAGCTCTGCAGTTATGAATAATTTAGACTGCAATAATATCTCCCGTGGCTCTGGCAAGCACCTGATCCATTCATTGCTGGGGGTGTGCAGAGAAAGGATCCCGGTGGACGCAGTGATCTGTCCCACCCTGGCACTGGGACAAGGCACTGGGCTGGCTGAGCCTTTGCTCTGACCCCACAGGAGCAGCTTAGGGGCAGAAACACAACCTGTCCCTTTCTTGATTTGCAGAGCTGCTCCCACAACGTCTTGGAGCCAGGTGAGAGAAAACTCAACCAACTTGTCTCTGGGCTGTGGGCTCATCCCTCTGCTCCTCAGAGGGGCTGCCACCTCAGTATTCCCCACAGCAGTTCTGGTGGCACTGGGACAGTCAGAGAGAGAAAGTCTTTCAGCTCCTGTTGGCAGTGGAAAGTTTTGGGTTTGGTTTTGTTGGCTAGTTTGTTTTGGGGTATTTTTTTTCCAGCAGGCAGCACGTGCCCTGGAATGAGGAGAATGTCCCGTGTGGATTTGCACCCGCTGCTGCTGGCCAGTGTCTGTCTGGAGCCCGGCCAGCCTGGGACAGATTGGCAATAGATTTGCTGAGCTGCTCACAGCCCCTGAGTGACTTTCCCTCCAAGGGCTGGGTAAGAAGCAAGAGCTAAACGCAGAGACCTGGTCCTCGTGCCCACCCAGAGCACACACAGACACTGGCACACCCTCTGCCACGGGAATTCCTCACCACTGGGAGGGGGTTACGGTTGGCACTGGTCAGATGTGAGTTGTTGGAACCCTCCAGAGAGCAGAGTGTCAAAAGCTCATCTAATGCTCACTGCTTCCAGCCTCTGCATCCACCCTGATCTAGGATTTTTCTTCTTCTTAATGCAAGTTAGACTTGGATTCCCCAGATGCTGGAGAGTTAATTCAGCACACTGAGAACAATGGAAAAGCTGGGGAATATCTGAAAACCTGCCTTCAGCTCTGCTACCAGCAGCTTGGAAGTGTTACAGTTACACACAGTTTTGTTATTTGTAAACTTCATGATTAATAAAAATAACAAAATTAATAAAATTAATTAATGTGCTTTTAGAGAAACATTCCGAGGGCCTCAGCTTGAGAAATGTCCTGGTTTTTCCAACATTTTAGCTGAAGGAATAGAAAGAAAAAAGGAATATCCCAGGGCACTCAGTATCCTGCAAGGCTGGAGCTTTAATTGGGATCTTAAAGGGCATTGTATACTGCTCAGTGCCAAATGCATGGCTGGCACCAAGCTAAATCATCTGCCTCTGAGCAATCCTACAAGGGCAGTGTCAGATCAAAGAGATTTAAAAGCAAGAAATCTGTGTGAAAGTTTAGTGTTCTCAAGGTACTCCATTGACATGGACAACAGGAGAGGCTGGTGTTTCACACATGAGGATTAAAGAGGTCTCTTGGGTTAGGAGATCTGCTGCCCACTGATGTCTCCAGAACAGCCCAGAAAGAGCTGAGGAGGAAAAAGCTGTGGGTGTCTGCCTGGCTGTGCCCAAAATGCAGTTTGAATTCTTTCATTTATGGTGATTTGAATGAGTACAACTGAAAGTGAAATATCTAACACCAGTCAAATGAATCTGAAATAGTCATAGCTGCCAAAATAATGACTCCCAGCTTCTGAGTTAGCATTGCTTTCATCTCTGGCTCTTGGGCTCTGTGGTGCAAAGCAGAGAGGAGCTGCAGCAGCAAGATCATCACTGGGCATTCCCTCAGTGCCCCTCCCCAGGATAATCCACAGCACCTTCCCAGCAGCAGCTAACGTGTGAGCTCAGGGCTACCAACCTGCTTTGATAAAGGCAGCTCCAGAGGCACTTCATGGGGATGGACACAGGCAGAACCCCTTTCCCCAGTGCTTGTTCTTGCTTTGCCATGCCTGTCCTCTCCAGCAGCACCAGTAGATGCTCAGCAAGGTGTTTCAAAGATTCTTTGAGCTGGTGACAGTGTGTGACACCCTGGAAACAACAACCACCTGCCCACACTGTTCAGTTTGAGGTCTCAAACCTGCACTAACCCAAAAGCAAACTGACATCAGCAGGTTTTCTCCTTAACCACTTCATAGCTGGCTCTCCCTTCTCTGTGCACACACACATTTTTGCCTGTTTGAACTGAGATGTGACCCACAGTGAGCTCTGTTGGCAGGTGGGATTCTCTTCCCACCACTTCCCAGTCACTCCCTGCACTGAGCTCTTTGAACACAGTACAGTCGCCAGCAATTAGGCTGCTCTGCTGAGAAGGAAAAGGGGTTTGATCCCAGGGACAAAAGCATTTCAGGCTCCCCAGGAGATGATAAATTTAGACTGCAGCTCCATTGATTCACGGCCTCTGCGTTCCCACAGTAAAAACACAAAGTGACATCAAGTTTAGTCTCTGTGGAGCCAAAAAAAGAGCCAACCAGTAGACTGGGATACAGAGGAGAAATGCTCTCACCACTGCTCTGCTGGCTGGGATGTTCTAGCAGGAGCTGAAACATCGTCCTTCCTGCAGCTGAGGAAGGATGAACCATCAGGAATATTTTAAGAAAGCAAATTAAAAAAAAAAATCTCCAGTGGTTTCTGGAAAAACAGAAGGAAAAACTGCTGAAAGTTGGACTTTTCAAGGTTGCACAACACAGAGGACAGAGGCATTTAATTTTGTTTTCTGACTCGTTGCATCTTCTCCCAGACTGAACCTACTGTCACTATTTCCATAACTTGAAAGCAGCAACTTTGGTGGGTTTTTTGACACCAGGTTTGATAAAACAGTGGGAGCATCTCTGTTCTGAACAACAGAGTCAGGCTGGGGCGTCAGCCCTGCCTGACACCAGAGGAGGGAGAGGATCCCCATGAAACCCCCAGCACACAGATGATCCCACGTCCATTCACTTTCCAGTCTCTCTAGCAGTATTTAGAGAAGCAAACAACTGCCCAGCAACACCTCACATCACCAACCATTTCAGCCCAGGCATCAGCACTCACTAGTTAAAGGTGAGGGGCTTCACAGAGCCACAGCATGGCAGGGGCTGGAAGGGACCTCTGGAGACCATCGAGTCCAACCCCCTGCCAGAGCAGGACAGAACTAGAGCAGATCACCCAGAAATGCATCCAGGGCTGGAAAGTCTCCTGGAGACTCCACAACCTCTCTGGGGAGTCTGTTCCAATGTTCCACATCTCTCACAGCACAGAAGCTCCTCATGTTGAGGTGGAACTCCTTGTGCTCCAGCTTGGATCCATTGCCCCTCATCCTGTCACAAGGCACCAGTGAGCAGAGGCTGTCCCTGCCTTCCTGA
>JAOEGS010002775.1:0-11281 GCA_025447755.1 Corythornis vintsioides | reverse complement strand
ATCTATCATCTATCTATCTATCTATCTATAATCTATTTATTAATCTATAATCTATTTATCTATCTATCTATCTATCTATCTATCTATCTATCTATCTATCTATCTATCTATCTATCTATCATCTATCCCCAGTCTCCACTGGTATGTGCAGCCATTTACACATGAAGTTATGTGGCAGTGAAGAACCAGTTGCCTACCACCCACTTCAGCTATTTATAACTAATGAGAACACAAGGCATCCATACTAATTAACAGCGTGTTAAATGGCACCATAACCTGCTGATGAGAGAGAGGAGCTGCTCTGTTGACATGTCACTTCACTCAGATACTAATATCATGCTTCTTATTTTCAGGTAATTAATTTCTGAGAACAGGTAAGTCTGTTATAACCAGAAATTCTTTATGATCAGCTTTCTATTATTTATATTTATATTTATTTGGTTTGGGGGAATGGAGGCAGACTGAGTTTGCTTTGCTCAGCCTTTCAGGGTGAGATCAGGGGAAGCTCAGTGGGGGACATCACACAAAGCACTCATCAAAACCTTGAGATATGCCTTCAGATAGGGGGTCTATCCCTAAAACTGAGAGTGTGGGTGAAGAATAAAGGAATTCTTCCCCCATGCTGCAATCCCTTCCTCTACAGGAACAGGCCAGCCTGCTGATGGAGGCTTCTCCCCAGGGGCCATGCTCTGCCCAGACCTGCTGCTGTGCCACCTTCCTTCTCTGGGCCACCTCCTCCTCTGGCTGCTGTGGCTTTTGGCAGAGGGTAACTGGATGCAACTGGGCAAGAAAAGCCCAGGAAAGCCCGTGCCAGCAGAAGCATCCAGGCCTCACGAGAGCCCTGCACTGGCCCTGCTGCCACACTTGTTTTCCACACACACAGCATCTCACAAGCACTGTGACAAGTCAAGGCAACGTATAGGCAGCCTATAGCTGAAGTTTCCAAATAGCAGCTGCCACATTACATCATTTCACAGTGAGTAATGTTCTCTCACGTTATGCAATGTTAGGAGCAGTAGTTCTGTTATTTCAAGAGTTGCCAAGATGAAAGCTCTGCATTTTTAGAGGTTTGTGTTTTGGTTTTACAGTCATTGTTTTTGCAAGAGGACTGGGTTTCATTTTTATTTACCTACAACATCCTAATCTGCTTTCCCTGAGGAGTGGATGCAAGAGCTGAAAAGAAGGAAAAGTGATTCCCTTTTTCATTGGGTAGCAGGCAAGGGAAGTGGCAAATAACCACCTCAGTAAGTGGCTGATGGGCAGAGCAGCACCAGGATGTTTCACTGCCAGAATTACACACTCCTGCTCACAGGCCAGTTTGCTCTGACACTTTTTCACAGCCATACAAGGTGTCATCTTCCTGCACTGATAACAAACCACTTTCTGGAGTCTCCTGCCTCTCTTGGGGATGCTGGGCTAAGCCACCAGAAAGAAAACAGAGCCTGGGAGAAACTGCAAGTTCAGACCAGCAAAAAAATCAAGCAACTGGCTCGTGGTCACATCCAGTGTCAGCTGAAGTCCCCAGGACTATGTCCAGATAGCAAGAGAGAAACCTGCACAAGGGTGCTGAGCACTGATCTGCAGAGGTACTCAGCTGCTGTTACTGGATGTGCCTCTAACCATGGGTGTCTATGTTTGAAATGCCACCACTTGTGTCTTCTAGTCTCTTTTTAGACTCCATAAACATAAATAAGCACTTCCAATTTCCCCCTGACCTGATTTACCTGCCTTAGGGACAGATGACTTGAGTCCTACCCAGGAACATCAGCAGAGTGACTTCAGGACAGGTTTTGGTGTGTGAATGGTTATGGGGCAGCTGACAAGGAGCTTTCCCTTGACCCCAAGGGGAAGCTAAGTCACCTGTTTTACCCCAGACCTCTAAGATACTCTGAGGAGCAGCTTCACACAAAACAGTTGCAATCACAAGATCTTGTCTGATGGGATCAGTGCCTCAGCTCTGCAGTTTTGCTCCAGTCGTAGCAGAATAATCTGAGTTTTCCAGTGAGCAAAATAGGGCATAAAAATGCCTCTCCCTCCTCTGGGAAAGGACTGGGGGAGAGGCTGAATCTCTACACCCGCAGCCTCTGCTGAATTTCAGAGCACTGCAGCATCTGCTGGTGCCAGATCATTCCAAGATGTGGGTTCTGAGGAGTGAGTAATTCAAATTGCTTCATCTATCTGCTGAATGCACTATTTTCAATAGAATGATGTGTGTGTAGTAACAGGGGGGGGGGAGCAGGAACCCTGGTTTCCTTTGGCTTTTAAGGTCAAAGAGAGAATCCTGTGCTAACTGCTGTGCCAAGCTCTTGCCTTTTAAAGGTGCCCAGAATGATGACCTTTCAATTGTAGTCTAAACCCTGGGTTCAGTTCTAGGATCATCTTAGTGCCCCGTGTGTGATTTATAAAGTCACGTGTCAGTGAGTAGTAAAAGGGATTTACAGCAGATTGTAGGTCAGAAGGGTTAGGGCACACTGGAAATATTCAAAACAGAAGTAAATTTAGCATAAATGAGTGTACTAGATATTGAGTGGATGCCAAAGCATGTATGGGATTTAAGCCATTGTTTGCTATGGTCCTGAGCCAAACTACAATGTATAATGGGCCCAGGTTGGTGGATTTATGAGAGAATGGTTAAAAAAATAATAATCAAAGCTATTAAAAAGGAGAAAAGAATCTGAATGTCCTTGCTCTGATAAACACAAAAATTAATCCAAACTTAGATCTGAGAGGGAGAGAGAAATCTTTTAACAGGTAAATGTAGACACCTCAGTGCCTTTCTACAGAGCTATTTACACGTTGTCTCCTACTAAGGAAAATCCAGTTCTCTCACTTCTACATACTTGGGCTGCACTTAGCATTTGAAGTTTCATCCTGCAACATCAGCAGTTTAATTGATTGCAAAGCACAACTGCCCAGAGCACAGGGGGTCCAGCCCTGGAATGTTTGCCTAATCAACAGGTAGCTTTAATGATGGGTTTCTGATAAACCAGGGACAGCATTCGAGGGGTTCTTCATGTCACCTGCTTCCCCCCCTTTGGTGAAACAAAGCCCCAAAAGAGAAAAAAAAACTTGAAGAGTGGGGCATCTTGTGTGTTCTCCACATTCCTTCTGTCACTGAGGGGAGAAGAAAAGCCTCCAGGGCACAGGGATTTCAAGCCCAGAGAACCTCCAGGAGCAGGAGATAAGGAGCCACTGATGCCTCTCCAGACCTTTCTGCCTCAGTGCTGCTGCAAAAAGCCCCCCCAACATTACCACTCAGGTTTTTATAGCAGAAGCTTTCCATTTGTCTCCCTTTTAGCTGATTCTGCAGAGCCTGAAGGAAGGGTCTCAGGTGGGTTTCCCCTCCCTCCCCCATGAAACCTTTCACTCACAGCAGGAGCTGCTGCTGGGAGAATTTTCTCACGTGTGCTATTTCAGGCTGTGTGTCCAGCCTCCTCATGCTTTCCTTGTTTTTCACATCCACCTTCCTGTCCTTCACAACACTGCCCTTCCTCTCCCTCTTTCCTGGTTTTGTTTGATGACACTCATCCCTCATGTCTTCCAGAGCCCAGCACTCTGCTGGTTCTTCACCCCCTCCAGCAAACACAGGGGAATGGGGAAAATCCAACTGCTGAGGGCACCCAGGGGCATTTCAGGTGCCCTGTTGCTTCAGGTCTCCTTAGGCTTCAGAGCTTTGTGAGCATAACCACGCAGGGGATGAGGTGACTGTGCCCCAGCCCCAGGGAAGCCAAGGAAAATCCTTCCCAGTGACAGCAACATCTCCTGGTTTGCTTTGGGAAACTGGAATCAGCTGTTCTGGTAACATCACCTTTGGAAGTGGGTCATCCCTCTGGCTAAGCTGAATTTAAAATGACACAGATAGAGAAAAGCAATCTAAATTTGTGTGTTGTGTTTTGGCTTTGTTGTTTTACTGGTTTTCTTTTTCTTCCTGAAAATCCCATTCCCTACATTTCCTCACCTCTTTCAAAAATACTAAAGGGGTTTTTGCTTACGTTTCAGAAGGAACAATTTTAAGTGTTAAGAAAAGGCTACCAGGAGGATGTGAGCCAAGTATGGTCATAGCAGCCCCCAGCTTTGCCAGGCAAGTGAAGAACCCCCCTGGCTGTCAGCAGGAGGGTGGGAGTGGGTGGTAGGTGGTGCTGCTTCCCCAGCAAAGGAGGCAGAATGAAATCTGCTATTTTTTAATTATTTTTTTAAATTATTTTTAATTATTTTTTTCCCCCCTGCTTTTATAATAGGACTCAGGGCAGCTTTACAGCCTTTAAATAACCCAGAGATTGGCAAAACTTGTGCTCAGCCAGAGCAGCACAGGAAACAAATGGCTTTTGGGTGCAGCTTTTGATCTGAGCAGCACCCACCTCTCAGTGCTGGCCAAGGAAACTGCAGGCAAGGTGCTGCTGGGCTGTGTGCACCCAGGACTTGCCTCCACACAGGGCTCCTGGTGGCACTGGGTTATGTGGTGTTGCAGGGAGGGTCTGTCCCACCTTCTGTAGGTGTGGGAGCAAGGTCATTTTTGCAGAAGGAAATGAAAAGCTCACTGAGAAGATGCTCCAGGCGGTTGAGTTCACACCAGGCAGATTCTGCTCCCTGCAGGCTGCACCAAAAGGCTCTTTGGGATGTGTCAGGGCTTGGGATAACCCTTGAGAATCTTAGCAGAGTGTATGTTAATGTCCAAAAGCATCAGGAGGTTATCAAGCAGATGCTGGACATGCTACAGCCCAGGCTGTCTAGTTTCAGGTCTCTGGTTGAAAGGACTTGGGAGTCTCTTTCCAGGGAGCTGGTGACCCCAATGTCTGCACTCTGCTTTCCTGGGCTGGGTCAAGAGCAGCTGGGCAGGGGGGGAGCAGGAGATTTCTAACCCAGCTCTCCTGATTCCCTCCTCACAGCTCAGGGTGGACAGTGGGTGTCAGGGAACCCTCCAGGGCCAGGCAGGAAGAGCTGGCCAAGACCTTCCTGGTAAAACCAGTAAACACCAGAAGTCAGCACACCAGCAGCTCAGGCTGCAAAGTAAATACAGGAAGGTGACTAAAAACTGAACCAACAACAACAACAACCCAACCTCCCCAGTAAAAAAAACAACTAATGATGGATTTGTCCTTTTTTTTTTTCTAAATCCTCACAACTTGAAGCAAGTGGAATTTGAAATCACACACACCAAACCCCACAAAGCCTGGCTCTGCTCTAGCAGCCTCTCTAAATCATTTTTAAACAAGCAAGGGCTATAGAAAAGCAAGGAACAATAGAACGGAGCCACGTGTTTGTTTTCAGCCCCAGAAGCTCCAGCCATGGTTGGATGCTGGAGGAGCAGGAGCTTGTGCTGGGATTGCTGGGGATTTCCCCTTTGTCTATTCAAGGTAAGCTCAACAATAACTTCCTCTCCTGTGAAAATACCCTCTGTTTGTGGGCATGAAAATAGCTCCGTGGCCCCTGGTGCTGCAGCCTCCAGAACACTCAGCCCTGGGCATGGAGCTACTTGCTCCATGGGAAGCTTGGGGGACACCTAAGAAATGAAATGACAAATGATATTACAAGCTATTGCTATCTGGCAATTTAAAGAGCTTAAATATCATAGTCCAAATTCTGAAGGAGGGGAGGAAATGCAAAGAAATGTGTTAGATTAAAAGAGTTTGGAGAAGCAGCATTATTTGTGAATTAATCTCAGCAGTGAGTCCCGTGGGGGTCTTTCTGCCACAAATTCATCTTTGGAAATCCACCTTGAAGATCTCAGTCCCCTTCTCCTAGAGGTTTGTGGCTCTTCAAGAATGACATGAAAGAATCGTGAGAACAGCAACGAGAATGTAAAACTAAGATCCAATGTACTTGGGAACAAGTGGGAAAACTGGTGGGATAAACCCTTAGATGTCATGAAGAGAGATTAAATGGTGATGCAAAAAACTTGTCAGGAAAAAAAGCAAAGAGTTTCACACCAAAAGGGAGCTGAAAATTCATCTCCACTCCAGGCGACCTAACTTCAGAAAAGTTTTGAGTTTTCTTTCAATACTATTAATTCTCTCCATAAAAGCAAAATACTAAAATCTAGATAAAGAATCAGTTCAGCCTGAGTTAGGTTTATGCTGTGGGTCCAGTGGTCTGTTTCTGCCCCAGAGTGAATGCTCTTTGCTCTTTGCTGCTGGGCCAAAATTAGGTTTGCGTGACACGAGGAGAAGAGATTTTCCTCCTCCTTTCCTTTCCCCCACCAGGCAAACAAAAGGCTGAGCCACTTGCACGCCTCTTCTAAGAATGGTGGGATTTTCAGTACACCTAAGGATCTGTCTGCACCCTTAAGCATTTAAATAGTCATAAATATAGCCCCAGCTACACCATCAGCCTTTCTCCCAACCAACCAACGTGCTTCTTGACCTAGGCTCCAGCCAGCTAATCCAGCTGGGAAATAACAGAGCTTTCCTGCCTCTTCTCTGACACCAGCCCCAAGTACTAGGCTGCACCTAAGCAAATCGTGGATGTTTAGAGCCCCCCTCAAAGCCATCCCTCCTGCAGGGCAGTGAGTTTCTCTGGCACTTGGAGGAATCATTTTGTTGACATCTGTTCTGAGATTTCTCTCAGATTACTTTTCCACCTGCTTCTTAACACCCTGATTTGGGGTTGGGTTTTTGGTTTTTTTTTCCTTTCCCCACCTTTACATAGAGTTCGTGTTCTTAAGATGGTTAATGAAAATCTTTTGTCCTCTTTCAGCCCCTATTTTAGGAACCTCTATTTTCCCCTCTTTCCTGGGTCATTCTTAATAGCATCACCAGACACAGAAGCATCTGCTAAGCCCGTGAGCAGACAGGGCTGAGAGTCACAAGGAAAGGGGCACTTCAAGGTGAACCGAGTACCAAAGACACCTGCCAAGGAGATGCATGGAGGCTGTGACACCTCAGAGCCTGATCCTCCCGTGGGACAAGCCCAGCTGTCACCCTGGGGCAGCACAGACATCCCCCTGCCAGATTTATCAGGATCTTTCAGGGCACGGTGCATCCACGGCACAGTAGGTGCTGGGAGAAAGAAGTAGTTTGGTTCCCTTTGAGCTGGATATCTTCTTTTTAATGAAAAATCACCTGGTGTGAGACAGCCCCAGACTGCAGCACAACCTTTGCTCAGTGTCCAGTGTGCAGAGAGTTCCTTCATTCTGTAAGCACCTTCCCCCTAATCCCCCATCTTGTCAATATGTATTTACCCTTAATAACTGGGATCTGGGTCAGCACTCTGTCTCCCATTTGTCTCACTGTGTCCTGAGCTGTGGCTCTATTTCTGTCCCAGCTAAATGCTTGGTATTCCCCCTAAGACCTGGGCAGTTTCCAGCTTCTGTCTCACCAAATAAAACAAGCTATAAACAAAGACTCTTTCCATCCAGGCACTGTATTGTGGGCACAAAGGCTCGGCAGTATCTGAAACTGAAATTTCCCACCCTTAAAAGTATGTCAGAGGGATTTTCGCAGCTCTGCCCCGTGCCATTGCTCCAAAACATCTCAAGTCATTTTCCTTTAGGAGAACAAGGGAGGGAAAAAAAACCCCCAAAGCAACAAACCTCTCTCACACACAAAAACCCCCGAGCCCATAATGCAAGTGTCAACAGGTGAGGTCTAAAAATTTCATTACAAAAAAAAAAGGGGGGAAGCAGGAACAGCTGCAGGAGGAAATCAGAGGGGTACTTTCCATCTGGCACGTGCTCCACAGGCAAAAGAGCTTTTCTGAGACTTGGAACTCAAAGAGCACTTGTATTTTGGGGAGCAGGCTATTCTTGCACTGCTCATTGGAGGCAGCACAGCAACAGCTCCCACTCCAAATCCTCCAAGAGAGATCACACTGCAGCTAGAAAAAGAAATCCTGCTCCTTGTGGGAAGGTGGACGTGGCCAAGGTGAGGATCCTTGTCTCTTCTAGCCCTCTGCTTGGGTATTTTCCCCACTGATGTAGGGGCTGACACGAGGGAAGGAATCTCTGCTGGGGATCTTTTCCAGCAGTGCAGATGGAAGCTACAGAAATGAAGCCACAAACATTGCCCTTTGCCTTGGCTGCAGCAGCCCTGGGAACAGCCTGGAATTGAGATAAGCATTGGAACCACAGGGAAATCCACAGGTCCTTCCCTACCATGCTTCTGCAGCCCACATGAGGATCATCACCACTACACATTGGGGACTTGCACTTTTTTTTTTCTCATTTTAAGGAGAAATTCCATCCTGGAATTGTTTAATCTAATGATATTTTCCCCCTTATCTGACAAAACCTGGGAGGGGGTGTCACACTCCTCCAGAAAAGCCTACCACCATCAGATACAAGCCCAGGCTGGCCAAGCTGTGGCCACTGCTCTGCTAAACCCTGGAATGAGAAAGACCCAAGTCCCAGCTCCTGCTCCAAGGAGTCTCTGCTCTGGATAAATAAGAGACTGCCAGTTGCAGAAGCCCAAGGGAGCATTTCCCACTTTCAGCTGTCAGATTTGACTCACCAGCTCCCACAGCCACTGGATTCTGTGCAGTGGGGCTCATCCCTACAGCTGACATCAGCAGCTGCTGACCACTGCCTGGGCTGGGGCTGGTTTGACCACGGGTCATGGGGCTGCAGAACAAACCCCATCTCCTCACCCCAGACCTGACCCAGCAGCACATTCCAATGGATTTTTAGCTTTACTCAAGCCAAAGGCATGCTGCTGTTTTGGTCCTCTTGCTACCTCTACAGTGTACTGTTGGGGGACTCAGTGAATCACTTTTCACTGGTTAGAAACCTTGTGTTGTGTCCAGCCAAAGGTCATCAACACTTTGCTTATTCTATACATTTGGGGCCAAAGCAGATTGCTTTTTCTCCCAAGAAATAGTGCCCGAAATCTGAGATTGGTTTGTTTCTGGGGTTGATTGTTGATTTTCTTTGGTTTTAGTTTGGTTGGGTCTTTTTTTTGTTGTTGTTTAAAAACTGAAGCACGGTCACCTTCTGACTTGCAATGCAGATGATTTCATTGAGGCTGATACACCAGCAATCCTTGTCTGCAACTCAGAGAGCTGACCAGCACTGCTTTCCCTGCTCTCCTCCCTGGGCCTGTCCTTTGCTTCTCCCCCAGGCAGGGCTGTGCATGCCACAGTCTGATAGGTGGCAAGCAGTGGGATATGGAGAATATTTCCTTTCCTTCAGCTGCCCCAACTAGAGAGAAGCTAAAACCAGTTTCTTTAATTGATGTACCCACAGCTGAGGCTGGGGAGTCATTCTGGGATGTGCCATTCCTGCTCCTGGTTCCTTCCAGCCTTCTTAGCTTCTATATTCTGCTCCCACAGCCACCAGAGGCAGGCTCAGAGGGGTACAGGGGGCTGTACCAGCAGACTGGGCTGTCCAGAGACATGGATGTCCAGAGTGTTTTTACCCTGAACACGTCAGTGCTGGTTACAGTGCCCACAGCCAGCTGGCAGAGAGAGCTGCTCACCAGTGCAGCCTGGGTGGCTGGGCCAGCCACTGCTGTGTCCATCACCCAAATCACAGCCTGGAAACTGATGCAGACGTTGGGAGGGAGAGGGGACAGACCTTTTGGGACCTGCTGCATCTCCCAGCAAGCCTCAGGAGCAATTACAAACGAGGTCATGCTGTGTTTGGGTCAGTTTTTGGCTGCCTCGCTGGGATTTACAGATCCCCAGGCAGGAGTAACAACCATGCACGTGGGACAAGTGCAGGGGCAGATGTGAGGAGTCCCTGTGTGCACAGACAGATGCTCCTGTGTCTCCCAGGGCCATTATTCCTCACAACAATTTCCCACTGTTTTCCCTTTCACGCTTTTAAATGTAAATGTTGGAAGTTGAGAGAACACTAATAAAATATGAATGATGAACATTCCTCACTCCCTGCTTTAAAGAATGGCCCGAGTCACAAGTAACATAAAACCACTGATTTTTCCCAGGAGTAATAGTAGGAACTTCATTACTCAAATCATTTGTAATCAGACTAGACAAAGCAGAGAAGATTGTCCTCCAGGGTGCAATCCTGAATCCTTTCCCTCCCAGCCTGAGAACTTTTCCCCAGCTGTTGGCATGTCTCTTTACTCACAGGTTACTTGCCAGGACAGGTCCTTTGCTCTTCTAATCATACCAGTACTAACGAACAAATACAAACTTCCAAATCACTGCAAGCTTCCAAAATATTACATGGACTTGCAGCTGAATATTCATTTATATGCAAGAGTGCTGAACTCAATATGAATCACATGCCCTTAATCTCTGAAATGTATTAGCAGTATGTGCTATCCTGATTTTTCCTGCCACTCAGCTCCTAGGAGTCAATTGGCAGCACAAGTAGAAAAGTTAAGACAGATCTGATCTGCAAAAGAAATTGCTTAAAGTTGTTATGGAGGTTAATGCTCCAAATCTCAACTGATGACCACAAAAAGCTTCTGTTTTCCCAGGGATCTGATGCCTCGATGATGTGGCAAGCAGCAAGGAGGGGGCTGATTTCTCAGAATACTCTTTTGCTTCAGTAGAGCTGAAGTGAACTCCACACAGACAGAATTTCCTCACACCCCTGTGAGAGCTTCCCTGTCACTGCAGAAATCACAGAGCAGTTTTATCTGGAAGAGATCTTCGAGCTCATCCAGTCCAGCCTTATTCCCAGCCCTATCAAAAGCACTAAACCATGTCCCTAAGCACATCTACCCAGCTCTGAAACACTCCCCAGGGATGGGTGAATTCTGCAGCCTTGGTTGACAATGAAAATTCAGTGTAGCAGGAGGATAAACATGGCTGAGGAGTGTGAGTCCAAGAATTGCAAGAGCTGATGAGTCCACATCCAGGGGCAGGGACCTGCTGAGTGCCAGCCCTGGTCACCCTGGCACCCTGAGACTGAGTCTCCACTTGGGCATTGCACGGGATTAGGAGCTGCTTCTCCAAAAGCAGAGCTCTTCCTCTTGGGAAGGCAGCAGGGATTTTTCATCAGGCCTGGGGTGGTCCTGGCACCTTCAGTTTAGCAGATCCAAAAAGAAACTTGCAGAGACAGAACAAATCCCAGCCAAGCCATGAACCAGACTGGCTCTCCAGCAGTCCACCCACAGCTGGAATTGACCCACATACATCTCCAGTGCCACTGTCACACAGGGACAATTTGATCAGGTATCCACAGATTCACAGATATTAAGGGTTGGAAGGGACCTAGAAGATCATCTAGTCCAACCCCCCGGCCTGAGCAGGGTCACCTAGACCAAGTCACCCAGGAACAGATCCAGGTGGGTCTTAAGTGACTCCAGAGATGGAGACTCCACAACCTCCCTGGGCAGCCTGTTCCAGAGCTCTGGCACCCTCACTGAGAAAAAGTTCT
>JAOEGS010002774.1:26473-39689 GCA_025447755.1 Corythornis vintsioides | reverse complement strand
TGGACTTAGAAGTTGTGGTCACTGAGACTTTAATTTTGTGTCTGGGAATTTCCTTTTTGATGAATACACTACAGATACATACTCTTGTTTTTGACTGCACCAATTCAAAATTCATTGTTTCCACTCTGTTCTTTAGGTAGTGGTTCTGAGAAGTCAAAGATGCATTTTGCTCATGAAGGGCATTCAACTTCTCCTTAAGATCTTCATTTTCTTCCACGGTTTTATCAGAAGTTATGGCTACTGAGAAAGACTAGACATAAAGGAAGGTTTTACACAGAGGATTATGTAAACTATATATACATCAATTGAAACTCTGCAGAACAAATATATTCAAATAATAGTACATTTAAGAGTGATCCCTTTATATAATTGCTTAATGATAGAATGGATAACCTGCAAGCTGTAAAAGCGAAAACTTTATTCATAAGCATAGCAAAGAATAGAAAATCAAAATAAGCAAAATAAGCAATGACGCATGTTTACTTTGGATTTTCTTTGCAAATCCGGGCAAAGTGTTTTACCAACATTCTTCTTAGAGTTGGAAAAACCTTGATAGTTGCAATTAGGCTGAACGAAGTCCTCCACAGAGAAGTCTACAGCCTCATTGGAGCAGTGGCCACAGTGTTCACTTGTACTACTGCTAGGATGGAGAGTAAAAAAGTTGCTATGTCATTTTTTCTTTACTATTTTAAAACTACTTAATAAGAGTGTTCAAAAGAAAAGCACAGAAGGAGTTAGTTGCAATATTCCATTACAGTGAATAAGACAGATTTACTTAGAAGAGATAGGCCATTCTTATTCCCAAACACACTCCTACCTGGAAAGCTCTTCCTTTACAGTCTGTAGATTTTTTTCTGTTTCCCTCAGCTGATTACGTAAGGACTGTAAATTTGCAAGCAGGTCTTCATCAGTAGCACTTGTAGAGTAAGTCCACGTACTATGTTCCATTGGCACAACACATGGGGCTAATCACAGAATCATTCAGGTTGGAAAAGCCCCTTGGGATCATCGTGTCCAACCATTAACCCTACTTGCAAGTTCCCCCCTAAACCATATCTCCCAACACCACATCCAAGCGATGCTTAAACACATCCAGGGATTATGTCTCAACCACCTAAATAATATTTAACATGAAGACATTATGTAATATACGAATACTACTTGCAAAGATAACAAAATACGGCAAAAAAAGGAAAACAACACACACAAAAATCACCACACCTCAGTTTCCAAACATAAAACACACATTTTACAGACTACTTCTTCCCACGATCACTAGATAGAAATTACTTCAGAGGGGTGTGTGCGCGGTGGGGAGAACCTTCAGCACAGCGAAGGAGACTCTGCCGACCGGGCTTGAGCTGTTTCAATAGGCAACGATCAGGTGATTCAGGGAAACCAACGCTCGCAAGCGAGGCGCTGAGGCCACCCCCCCTACTCCGGCGGCACTGGGACCGCTCTGCCGCCCGCCTTTGTGAGGCGGAGCCTGGTCGGCACCCTGCCCGGCTGCAAGACCTGCTCTGCCTTCGCGCCACAGCCCGCCACGGCTGCCCGGGCGGCACCGTGAGGCGCCTCTCCGCCGCGGGAACAGCAGCGGGAACTCCCGCGGGTTGCCCAGGGAGAGCCCAGAGCCCAGGAGCTGGGGCTTTGCCGAGAGCTGAGGGAACCTGGCGGTCGCCTGCCTCAGTCCTCTCCGACCGAGATGCCGCCAAACAGCCATCCGCCTGGCCGCTCCGAGGGGAAAGGAGAGGCGGCAAGGGGCGCTAACCCTCAGCTCCAAGCAGATCTGTGCTCCGAGCGCCAGGTTTCCCCCTCCACTCACGTCCCCAGAGCTCCCGCCTCACCCGGCTTCGAACAGCGCGGGGTTCTGCAGCCGAGACCCGCCCGCCCCACAGCTCCCTCACAGCGCAGGCGCGCCGCCGCTGCACCTGGGCGGGGAGGCGCCAGCCGAGCGGAGGTGACTGCAGCCCCGTCCCGGCCGCGGAGCACTGTGGGCGAGCGGGGACCCGCTCTGCGGCGGCTGCGATTGGGGGAGCATCGCGACGGGCGGGCTCGGCCCCGCCCACGGCCCCGGAGAGGTTCCCCGCCCCTGTCTCTCTCCGTGACGGCGGGTGGGTTTCGCGTTCCGAGGGCGCCGGGCGCCGTCGGGATGGGACCGTCGCCCTGGATCCGGCTGCTGCCTCTCGGGTGCTTTGCGCTGCTCTTGCCACCGCCCGGAGCCGCCGAGTTCAGCCCCTCCCTGGACAGCGACTTCACCTTCACGCTTCCCGCCGGCCGCAAGGAGTGCTTCTACCAGCCCATGCGCAAAGAGGCCTCGCTGGAGCTCGAGTACCAGGTCAGGGGGAGCAGAGCCGCCCGCGGGGTAGCGCTGAAGGGAGCCGGGGGCTCCCGCATCCTGCCGCCACCGACTCGCTGCCGTCCCTAGGCCGTGGGCGGTGCCCGCCGCCTGTTCCCTGTTCTACAGGCGAGGCTCCGCCAGCGGCCACGGTGCCGCGGGGAGCTCCGGGGCAGGAGGCACCTCACCGGCCTCTGCGAGTAGACAGTGCCGGGGGGAGCAGAATGAGCCCGATCCCCTTTCCCAGGCAGCTGCGGGTCGGGAGGCCGCTCTGCTGCCCGCACAGCCCAGTCCCGCTCCCCTGGCCTCGCGTAGCGCCCGCACAGCCACGCTGCGAGTGCACATGAATAAAAGCTGGGCCTCTGAGAGAAAAAGACAACATAAAAAAAACCCAAAATGTTTACAGCAGTTCGGTTTGCTTTGTTGTTTTGGCTTCTATTTTAATTATTCTAATAGTTTTCTAGATTTTTTGGTTTTTTTTTTTCCTTTACCAGAGCTCAGGTTGTCCTTTAAAACAGCAAAAAGAGAAAAAGTGAAATGCTGTGAATTTGGGGAGCAGCTCTACTACACAAAGCCTTTACCCTGTCTTGGTGTTGACATTAGACAGGTTTTAGCTCAAAGATGAAAGGTTTCAAAAAACACTCTTACTTAACCAGACTAACATTGAAGTATTGGGAAAAGTTGAGTAACTCTTCTTGGAAAAGAGACACAGAAAGCTCTTGGAAGTTTTTCATTTGTTTTGGTGTTTTTTTTTTCTGAAAGCCTTTTTTTTTAGTAGAACAGGCATAGTGAGGGAAGCTGCAGTGTGTATTTTCCCCTCCTCTGGGAATTTTTTCTCCTCTGGGAAAGTAAGCCTCAGTAATACTTACTTTGCCTCAGTATTAACCAGGATCCATACCCCCATGTGGACCTTTTTCCCCACTGCTTCCCTCCTAAAAATACAAAGCAGAGATCCACAATTGTTTTCCAATTATTATAACATGTAGAACTGAACAGTAATGAAAGATAGGAGTGTCCAAGCTGCATTCAGAGCCCTAAGCAAAACAGAAGTGTTTTGCACTGACAAAGTAAGATTTTAATCATAAGCAATATACAGATTTTTAAAATTAAAAATCATAGATTGTGTATTACTTCTACACAGGCATAAATTTCTCAGCATTACTAACAGCAGCAACTCACCTTTCTACTTGAAAAGGATCACTGTGTTATTGAAAACAGATTTCTGTTGTCCTTAATTCTCCTGAATAGTGAGTGCCTAAAGCACAGAAATATTTAAATTATGATGCAAGTCATTCTCCAAAGACATACTGCAGTAAACAGGGTGCTGATAAGAAGTCTTATTCCAGTCATTTAGATTATATCATAGCCCTAAAAGTGTATAATTGTGTGTGCCTTTTAATTTGGTCATCTGTTAGCTACTCATTTTCCTAATCCTTTCATTTTTGGGGGGTTTTTTTTGTTGTTTTTTTTTTGGTTTTGGTTTTTGGTTTTTTTTTTTGCTAAGCCTCCAGTGTGAAAAATTTTGGTAAACTTTGCCCTCAATTTCATCAGGAGCAGACTGCTCTACTTCAACAGCTCACTGGAGGAAAGCAACCAAACAGAAAATCCCCTAGCATGGACCTAAGTAATATCATAACAATCCCTCTCTGCCCTCCTTATGCAGTTACTACCTTCCCTGCAGATTTCCTGCAGCATAACAGATGCACAGATACAACTGCACAGCTGTGTACACTTACTGTGAGCTTAGGAAACTAAATGCTTTCACTTTCTTTTACCTTTGGGAGATTTAAATGCCCTGGAAGAATTCAAACTTAAAATCTGCATTAAAAGCTGAGAGGTGCTTTGATTGGCATAAGTTTAGTCCTGTCTTCTACACTTAATTCACCCAACAAGGAGAGCATGGTGTTCTTGGACAAATATGTAAACATAAATATAAATGTGATAGACCTTTATTGTAAAATTTCTTCAATTAAATTAGCTCTGACACAGCCATTGAAGTCTACCAGAAAAATGCTCTATTTAGCCATCTGTGATGTTCTTTTACATTGTCTAACCCTGCCCAATGTTAAAAATCACACATATTCATCAAAGAAAAAAACAACTAGGGGAAGGTGCAGTACAAGCTCAGCCTAGCACAATTTAAAAGTTTGAAATGGCCAAGTTGTTTTTGGGTTGAATGCATTTTTAATCTGTTTCCAGTGAAGGGGGTGTGAATTCATACTGACAGATTCAGCTTTTAACTTGCCTAAAAATGTCTGCCTTCTCTCAAAAGGTTGCTGTGAGCAATGCAAACAGAATTCCATTGGTTGGAGGGCTTTTTTTGTTTGTTTCACAGGTTCTAGATGGAGCAGGATTAGATGTTGATTTTCATCTGCTGTCTCCAAAAGGTGAAACTCTAGTTTTTGATGAAAGAAAATCAGATGGAGTTCATACGTAAGTTTAAAATCTTCAAATTCAGAAGTGTTACATAAAGTATTATTCTGGTTTCTTTAACAAATGTAACTAAAGGTTGGGTATTTTTTATTCCTTAGTGTTACAAAGATTTACTACAAGGACTGAAAAGAATATTGGTTACCTTTTTATAAACACTGAATAATTTTTACATGGATCTTATGATGAAGTGAAGGGTATTTGTTTTAATTAATGGTCAGCAACCAAAAATAATTGTGGAGATGAAAAAGGTCTCCACCTCTAGTATCAAAAGATCTTGTTAGGCATATAAATAAGCTGAAAAAAACTTTTTTCTAGTCATTTTATCTAAATAGGGAATCATTATTGTAATTTTACTAGAAAAGATTTCCACTCACATTATAGCTGTTTCATAATGATGAACAGTGATTCAAAATTCCCAGAAAATTCAAGTAAGCTGGTGGTTTAAGCCTGTAGAGGGAGATTGTTTGACTGTGACTGTGCAGTCTATAATGTGTTTAGAGTTTTAAATAAAAGTCATGTGCAATTATTTTCAAGTGCACTGCTGTCAGCCTTAAAGAGGAAAGTTCACTTGCAAAAACTGACTTGGAGAACCAGCATAAAAAGTGTAGCTAATGCCATGTTGCTTATGCACACAGGGTGGAAACAGAAGAGGGGGATTACATGTTTTGCTTTGACAACACCTTCAGCACCATTTCTGAAAAGGTGATTTTCTTTGAGCTGGTGCTGGACAATATGGGAGAAGATGGAGAAGATCAGGAAGACTGGAAGAAATATGTTACAGGCACAGATCTCCTGGATATGAAACTGGAAGACATTCTGGTCAGTATTTGATCTTCTCAATGCAAGAACATTTTCCATGTATCATTTTCACTGCTTAGCTTTCTTGCTTCCACACAGAAGCTTGAGAGTATTACCAGAATACACCAATAATCACAGCAAGACCTGGCCTAGCTGCAGCTCTCAATCTGTCCCCCTTCAGCCTCCTTTCTTCCTACCACTTAAATAGGACATTTATTCCCTAGAAGCAACAAAATGACTATTTATAGTATAAAGTATTGCTTAATCCCAGTGATCTAGTAGGAATCACTACATTAGTGGTGGTACTTTGCATGAAAAGTGCCTTAATTTGATTATCCTGCAGAATCTGCAACCCCCCTAGATTTTTTTTGCTGTTTTGAGACTAGTTTTCTTAATTGTCTGAATACCTGAATTCAAGATACATGGAATATTAAACTGATTTGGGGTTTGATTTCTCTCACCTCCCTAGCCTGTAAAACAAAACAAAACCCACAAAAACAAAAAACACCCAGCCAAAATACTATAGAACTTTAATGCTCTATTAAGCCTTTTTAAGGTGCTACATAAGACACAGGCTAGATAAATTAACTTTAATTTCCCTTTAAAGGGAAGTTAACTGTCTTAGCAAGAAATTAAATGACAGGTGGTAATAAAATATTGATATTCTGGATGTGTTACAAATTCTAGATGTAATTCAGGTGTTTACTTTTCTTCTAAAAATACTCTCCTGTTACTTACCAGGAATCCATCAACAGTGTTAAAGCCAGATTAAGCAAAAGTGTCCAGATTCAGACCCTGCTCAGAGCATTTGAGGCTCGTGACCGAAATATACAAGAAAGCAACTTTGACAGAGTGAATTTCTGGTCCATGGTCAACTTGGGAGTAATGGTGGTGGTATCAGCTCTTCAGGTTTACATGTTGAAAAGTCTCTTTGAAGATAAGAGAAAAAGTAGAACTTAATATTCAATCTGATAACAATATAACAGGTATGGGGTGAGAGGGTGAAGCAATAAAGTACTACAGTAAAGAAAAAAAACCCACGACCCTTCAGATTCTTTTAATCTGACAGCAGATGTGAAGCTCTGAATTCATGTTGGACTTTTTAGTTGTTTGTTGGTGTGGTGGTGTTGTCTTGTTTTTACATGAACAGAATGCCTCGCCCCAAGCTCTTGTTTTTACAAGTGCTGCTAACAACATTTTTGTTGTACTGGCAGCCTTTGTTACCTACTGGCTTATGCACAGCACACAGGATGCTTGGTGCATGTGCAAGTACCCTTCATACTGTCATTTTCTTCATGTTCACACAACTTCTAATGGTAACAGACATTGGTTTCTTTGCTGTTAAACACCCAGTGAATTTACACATGTGCCTAAGTGTTTACAGGATTGGGGCCCACAGGGGTAGTCTCTAGTTACTCTCATTTATCTTCAAAGTTAGATGTTCCTAAAAAGCCTCAGCTTTTATTGCACAGCATAGTGGAGAGACACTGGGCTAGTATTGTGAGAACAAAATGAGAACTCTTTATATAGAGATTACTAACAACAGCACTTTAGAAAAGCATCATCAATGTGAAACTGAGTCAGTGTTAAAGCAAATTGGAGAAAATAAGTGCAATTCCTGTTCATAAATATTTTTTGTCCTGCAGTTGTAAAAACTTATTTTGCTGTTTTGCAAACTCTTGGCTAATTAACCTTATGTAATAGATAATTTCCAAGCAGCCATTTCTCATATTCCTTCCCTTTAATAAAGGGGGTGCATTTCACAGTATGTGAAAAATTACCTTAAAATTTTTGTAGTCTGAAAATCCCTCTTATTTGCCCATTTATTTTGTATTAGATTGTCTTAAATCTATGACTAATGTAGCACTTAACAACAGGGTGACTTACACAGGTGTGGAAAACCAAAGCTGTTCACATAAACAGTCCCTTTTTGTTCACCCTTACAAGTCTATCAGCTGGGTGAGTACACAGGTTATGAGCAGTGTGTCTGCTGAGTAGGACATCAGTTACATGAGCAATAAGTACAGGCTTCAAAATTTAGGATCAACTGAATATGTAATACCACTTAACTAAGGCAAAGCTAGCCTCAAATCACTAACTTGCAATTTCTAGATGAAGTGGCTTTCAAATTGAGAATTTTTGCCAAAACCCCTTGTGAGAATTACCTTTTTGTAAGAATTCAGAGTTATTTTTACAATGCATCAAGTCACTGATATTTCCTGTATAAATGTGTTAAACATTTCTTCACAAGAGTCTTGTAAAATAAACTGCTTTCTCAAAAAACACTTTTCTAAAGTGTTTTTAAAGAAGTTTACACATTAGTGTTCTGCCTGCTGTTGGGTCATCTGGGTATGAACAGCAGAACTGCAACTTCAGGATTTTCTGCAATTAAAAAATATTTTTATGGAGCTAAACCAAGGTCAATAGAAACTTATAAAGAGTTCCAATAAAGCAAATGCTATCAAGGGCTACAGTACACAGACAGTGCTTCAACTTCCCACAACGGGACCTAGCAATAACATTTCTAAACAGCTTTTATTAAAAAATAGTATTTCTTAAAGAACTTGTTATATAGGGCTCCAAAGGCTCTTGAGCTACTTTTTATTTCTGTAAAGCCATGTCCAAAATAAGATTGTTTCTCTCTACAGTTCTGCTTTTTTTTGCCCACATGGTTTATAGTCTAAACTGCCTAGAATTAAAAAGCTGCAATGAGGACAGTCTAGGATAAGTTAATCCTTTCTGCTAGACTAGCAAATAGCATTTTTCTGCTATTTCTCTGCATGTCTCCCAGTAGCAGTACCACCCTGTATCAACATCAGAGCATAAGCCAAAGCTCAATGAAGTCAGCTTCCAAGGTTTTGATCAGCACAGGCAAATGAGACTTGGGGCACTAGCCCTTGTGCTAGAAGGGGAGATCTGCCTTTGCTTGCATCACCAAGTGTGATGCTACAAACCACCTGCAAAATGCTGAGTCAGCTCTGGGAAGCTGGGACTGAGACACCTACCTCTTGCATCAAAGCTACTAGATTCTAGATTGCAACTTAAGCCTCCAACAGATGAGCTCTGCCAAGTTTTCCAAAGGCACCTCCAGGGATTAGGCTGCCCAGCTGCTCTGCTGTGTCTGACAGTGGCTGTACACCCAGTAGTAAAGCTGGTGCATGAGCTTCAGCTGCTAATGAAGGCAGACTTCTCTCCTCAGAGACAAGACTGAACTGCTGCAGTTTCTCAGATTACAAACAGTCTATGGTAGAAGGGAAATAAACAATTTGGAAGAAATTACTAATTTGCAACTAAGAGCTCTAGACTGTATTTTCTCTGCATTCAAGGTTCATTACAGAAAACAAAACAGGAACTATTAAGGTAACTGTGCTATGACCTTGGCAGCTGAATTGTGTTTATCACTGGTGAAGGATTCTGCATTTAAACTTGCAGTTAAATGGAATTCAATTTTTTTGAAGAGTAGATTTCTTTTATTGTATAAAATTTACAAAGGAGAATTTAAATCTGATTTTTCTTAATGGACTTGTTATTCAGAATTACGCATTTTAAGACTTGCAAGTTGACTAAAAAAATAAGCAAAACTGAGATTTTCAATAAATGAAGTTTAAACCTGTGTTTGTATTCCTCATTTTATATGGAAGAGGGATGAATGCTGCTAAAAATCAGGGATAGTCTGTTCATTCACTGTAACCCAAAAATCAGCTTTATCAATGCAAATCACTTCAGATTCACTTAAGTGTCAGATCAGAATGACACCAGCCTCAGACCTTTGTAACAGAAAATACATTCACTTTGAAGTTCAGGTGCATGTCAGGTATTAGACTATTTGTTTTGTTTGTTTCATATTTACCCCTTAATACTTAAGTTCCATATTGCACCTGCCATTTATTACACACAGAAGACAGCACAGCTTCCAGTTATGCAGGCAGTAAGCTTAGGACCAGCTTTGGGAAGAACAGTAGGTACCATCTGCAAAATTATAGCAGAGATCAGTAACACTACTGAGATTACTGAGGTTCTGTGTTCAAAGCAAGGGTTGGCAAGACCCTCAGGACTGAGGCTGGCCTAAAATACTTTGGTATTAAATCAGAAACTGCAACTTTGGTAAACTGTTTATCTAGATGAGTATTACTTACATTTATCAGTCCCAAATTTCTCACCTAAAAAAGAAAGTTCTTCATCTTGATACATTCTTTTGTGTACCCATTTGTACATTTCCAGTTAACAGCACTCACATGAAACTGAGAAGAATTTTTTAAATAAACTTATTTCTCATCAGCAAACATCAGCTGATGTCATCTGAAGAGCTGTTAAAGTGCTTCCATGAATTCTTACATTTTCCTCTAAAACAATTTATTTTGCTATAGACCTATTTTAATTTCTTAATATGTTGACTATACCTAATTAGAAGAAACATCTAGGGAAGGAAAACAGGCAAGTAGTATCATAGTATCAAACTGCAGCAATTAAGAAACCATAATATAAATTGCTAGTAGTTATTAGCAATATTTATTTCATGTTATTCCTAAGAGAATAACAAAATCCCAAGCCAAGAAGCTAAAACTTCAGGAGTGGTTTTTCAGCTTAGCCAGGTAATGAACATGACAAGCTGGAGCTTGTTTTCCATTTGACAAAACTCCCAGGAAACGTGGGCCTGTCCAGAAGCCTGCAAACCACAGTTCAGGCCATGGAACAGGAATTTCCTTCTGCACTGTTGGACTTGAAGTAGATCCCATAAACACTCAAGGCACAAGAACAGAAGCATCTGAACTGCATCATCCTCTCCCATGCTGTCAGTTCCTACAGTTGGGGACAATTAAGCCTTGTAACCCACAGAGCTCACAAGTCCCTTTCCTCCCTTAGTGTGTACCAATGTGTCTAGAAACAAGACTCTTCTTGACTCTCCATCTGCTACCTGCCAGATTGGAATATGGGTGAGTAAGGAAGACAGGATTGCCAAGAGAAAAGCTCCAAAAACATTTGTCTGTAGTCTGCATGTTTATTTTAATTTCATATTAAAAGGACCTGACATTAACCATCTAATTAAGGTCATTTTTGTATCATACTAAAAATGAAATTTTTCTATTATTCTAAGAACCAGAAGCCCATCAATGCCAAACACAAAACAGCTAATAACAGGAAGGTAACAGAATGCTGTCAGTTCCACATACTGGAAACCTAAAACTAGAAGTGAAAAAGAAATACACCTGGCAAAATAGTATCAGTGAAGAGATTAGGAGAAAGATGGTCCAAAGAGAACTGGGTGCAGTACAGCTGTGTTTGAAAAACCAGCATCTCCAAGGCAACATGTTTTGGCATTGATGAAAACCAGAACTGTTGGTGTTACAGCAGATGGATCACAATGCTGGAACATGGAAAATCCAACTAAAAAAATAGCAGAAATGAGCTAGTTAAGAGGAACATTAAGGGATTCAGAAATGCAAGAGGTAAAAACATCATGACCATGCAAAATCATGTTCTGTTGTTACTGAACAATAGAAGAGTAGCATAAGGATAGAAGTCCAAGCTCATTCTCACACTGCACACAGCTTCTACTTGCATTCATCTTCTGCTTCTTTCCATTGCCCTGCCCTATCTTTTGTAGAAGGGTGTAATTTCCCTTGCTATTTTTCAAAGGAGTCTCTCTTTTCATTTTTTTGTGTAAAATCAACTTTTCTACAATCTTCAGGTTGACAACTCAGTCAATGCATAATGAAAAAACAAAAAACAAACCACAAACCACCACTATGTTTGTCTGACCAAACTAGGATCTCAACAGACCTGACACCTCCACATGGGTGTTTAGCCATAAGCTGAAGTTCAACATCAACCAGACAATTTACCATCCTTAACTCTTTTCTCCATTTCTATAAAGTAACATTTTCTGCCATCATACCTTTAACCACAGTGTTACTTTTCATTCAGGTAGATGTGAGGGAACTAGAAGTAACATGATTTAAAGCCTGAAAAACCTTACCTGCTTAGCATTTGCAACATTCATCCTCTTCCCTCTGTGCCCAGAACAGATGCTCCCATCCAGTTCATCCTTATCACTGTGTTTGGACTATTGCTTTGTCTCCAGCCTTGGCATGTTCCATCTCAATTCACCAATTTCCTTTTAAAATATAACACTAAAGTTCACTTTAGGAGGATATTCCAAAGACATAACCATTCCTCTGCTTATCCATTTATCTCCACCCACCCCACTCCCACCAAACTGCTTGTCTTCAGCTCAAAGACCTTTTTATCTATTTGTCTCCATGTCACATGAAAATACTAACCTTCAGTTCACATATCACACAGATGTAAAAAAAATCCTTTGTAATGTCACTCAAAAATGCATTACATATAGAAAAAGCACAGTTTATTCAAATTCCTCTTTAAGTTTTTGTTGAGAACAATTATTTCACAAGTATTTTGCTATGATAGTTATTTCACAACTGACCACGTGCTGTTATTTCTTTGTGTGATGCCTACATTCTTAGAAGAGCCTCAAGAGACTTCATCTACCTACATACTACTGTAACACATACTATAGAATGGAAAAATATTCAATCTGATACACAGCAATGGTTCTAATTCAGTGACCACAACAAAGCTGAATTACATATATTTACACACATGCATACATACAGTGATCTGATCAAGTCATACCAACGTACAGCAACATCTGCATGTCTCCTTTAGACAATCCATTACTACATACAATGAAATTCACATAAGAAGAGAGAAAGGCATTTGTAGGTGTGCTTCCATGACTACTCTACCTCCAGCAGCACTATTGCAGCATTTTCCAGTACATGACACCTGGTAAGAAAGCATCCCCTCAGGACAGCTGGAACACTGGCTGGTGTCTGTGTGCAGGGCAAGTGTCTCCAGGACCATAACAGGAAAGTGAGAGAGAAAGAGGAGGGTCAGAGGCTGCCCCCCAAGTACAGACTTCACAAGAATACAAATCCAAACTCATTCTTCTCTCTCAAAAAATACACACATTTAATGTCGTTCTTTTAATTCTAAGAAGAAAGCAATTCCAAAAATACAAACTGAACATCAGAGTCAAGTCAACCACCATAATAAAATGTAACAACATTCACAATAGTTAAGTCTATGGACAGCTTAAGTTTGACAAATAGTTTCTCTCCCTGCAGCCCTCCCTCCCCACCTCAAGTACATTCCAATATTTATGAAACTATGAAAAATACTGCTGGTGTTCAGTTAGAATTAAAGGACTTGGATAAAGTGAAAAAGACACATACAGATGGTGTGAGTAAGGTTACAAAGGCTTTACATTTTGCATTATCCCAAGATATAAACATTCAAAAAATGAACATGAAGTTGCTGTGTTATCAAAATATTGCAGCTATAGGCAAGGCAACATTAAATTAATAGCTGAGGGTGCGAGAAGAAACCCACACATTTTAGTGAAGGTAAACAGAAGTGGCAGTTTTTAATTAGCAATGTATAAAGCTAATCTTATCCAGCCAGCCATAAGCCAAGCACAGGATTAAAAAAAAGACCAAAACAACACACACACACACACACACACACACACACACACACACACACACACACACACACACACAAAAAAAAAAAAAAAAAAAAAAAAAAAAACCCCAAAAAAAAAAAAAAAAAAAAAACCCCAAAAAAAAA
>JAOEGS010002774.1:0-19203 GCA_025447755.1 Corythornis vintsioides | reverse complement strand
GATCATCTAGTCCAACCCCCCTGCCACAGCAGGATCACCTAGACCAAGTCACCCAGGAACAGATCCAGGTGGGTCTTTAGAGAGTCCCTTTAATCTCTACCTTCCTTCATCTACTTCCATAATCTGTGCTGGTATCTACTAGATCAGATACAAGTTACTTCCCTCAATTTTATGGGTACCACTGTTTCATACTCCATGCCAAAGTCCCTCAACTATACCAGTGAAGATGTTCCATAATACTCCATTCTCTCAAATGCAGAAACCTATGTATCAATGTAAACATGCATCTAAAAGACCCAGGCATTCCTGTGTTCTTAGTTCCTTCATACAAACATTGCAGCATAACCAAAGAAAGGGTAACAGATAATGAGATACTCCTTGATTTCCTTCTCCAGTTCTCTTATTTGCTCCACCTGATCAAATTTTCACTTAGACTGGTGGGAACTCTGTACATTCTCTGTTTAGGTGTGATGGGACAGAGAGAAATGAAAAATCAATGGTCTGTGCTTTCATTAAAGTGAAACTTTGATCAGTTGGAGCAAATACACCTAAACAGAGAATGTAGAGAGTTCCCACCAGTCTAACTCCCCTTCCAGCTTTCTCCAGTTTCCTGTATTGTTAGTAGAGGGAACTACTACTGCATACACAGACAGCCTACCTTGAATCATGGTGCCTGCTGCATACAAGAGATCAGACACCTACACAATGTGAACTTGAAAGGCTAACTTACAGAAGCAGGAAAGGGATCTGCTTTAAAGCTTCCAATCTCCCAGTTACCATCACCTATAGGATAACAGGCTTCCATACCATTAGTTAGCACCAGTTTGAATTCAACTATCCAGTGGTTACTTCTCTACCACCCCACCTTCCTTCATTAAACTGAGATTAACTGTATTTTTCTGGCACCTGAACACATGCTTTGTTTTATATGATGTTCCATACAAAACTAATACTACTTTTGGGAAGTACTGTTACAAGATGCCTTCATAAAAGCTCATACATGAGGCTCCCTCCACATTTTAAATGAAGATAACCATGAAGAACAGCTTAAGTTTCTTACCTGTCACCAAAAAGCATTGGCTTTTGGAGGCACTGCACACAAGCCTCATGAAACCACTGCTTACATTTGCAGCACTGCAACATCTTTAGATACCAGCTTCACAAAAAAAAAAAAAAAACCAAGATACATTAATAATAGAGTTACTAAAAATTATTCTTCATTATGTTTAAGTTCAATATCAAGGGATCTTCTGACCCAAGCTGATTTTCAGTTTATAAAACAAAAATGTCATATGTAAAGATATTTCATTAACACTTATTTCCACAATGAGATACTAGAAAAGAGTAAGAATAATGAGATAGGCAAGTAAAGGCTGAATTCAGTTACTAAATGAAGAAAATACAAAATTAATTTCTGACAACTACCTTTTAATTATCAATAATAAAAGTAACTCCATACAAGCTCCTTCTCACATACTGCATTACTTTCCTTGTTATTTTCCAAAGCACAACACAGCCCCAACTAAGTCAAACATTTGTTCTGAGGTTTCAAATACTTGAATCCTCAAAATGAACCTTTTTTTTTCCCTGCATTACAGAGAAAAGTCCTTACATATTATCTGTTTACTTACTCTCCAGGTCCTCCACAATAGCAGTAACACTGCTGGACATTGGTTTTATGACCTGCATCCCACTCAAGATCTGTTGCATTATAGGGTAATGTTTGTTTCATGACTTGCAGTGCTTTGGCATTTGGTCCTTTCTTAAGTGCACCACCCCTCTGGGCCAAAACAAATACATTAGGTTACAAAAGTAACATATACCTGAAACTTTCACATCTTTTCATTTGAAAGTGACCATAGGTGAAAATGTTTTACTTGTTTATGTAGCACATTGGTTCAAAAATAAATTGAAAGCCAAATGTAATCTATTTCTAAAGTAAATATTAATTGCCAACATATAAAACTTCAATTTGGAAGTTTAGTTAATCAAAAAGAAACTACTGAAAAAAAATACTAATGCCTTTAATTTTTTGTTTGAACTTCAAAAAATGAAGCATGCATGCAAGATGGAATGTGTTAAGAAGTGTTTTTCTAGAAGCACACCTTTGTTGTTGTTGCAAAAACACACTGTCGACAGAGCCATTTATCATCTGAATCAATCACACTGGAATCAATATTTGGTGTGTGGCACAGCTGATGATAACCTGTACAAAAAGTTACCAACCAAAGTATTATTAAAATGGAAAAAGTAGCTTCCCCAGAATAAACCATATATAATTTTAATGCAACTACAAGGCTTTATCAAGTGTCAAAAATCTTAGTAACACATTCAAAATGATCTTTTAAATTTTCTTAGTAGGTAAAAAGATCCCAATACACTGCAAAACAAACATTAGTCAATTAAACATAGCTTTAATTACTGAGCTTTTAATATTGCCATGGGCTGTAAGACCAGTTTAGTCATAGCCAGGCAAATATTCCTCTTCATAATGCAAATCAAAACACCTTTAACAATAAATTAAAAGAATATCTAGTTACCTTGCCCACATTTATCACATATAACCATTTCATTCGGTGCTTCTGAATACTCTTCCTGACATATTGTACAGACCATTTCCCCACTCTCAGTGGCTCCTAGACAAATATAAAAGTGTCATTTTTTTCAGATTACACCCACAGCTGGATTTACCACACATATAGCACTTTTTTCCCCATGCACTGTAAAAAACTGTCAGAGCCTAACATACTGTCAAAAATAAATTCAGATAAAAATAAACACAGACTGTGTTGTAAATATTGATATCACTTACCACAGGATATCAGATATTTATAGGCTATATACTGCTATTTACTATACAGTTCATTGTTCCTTAACATCAATAAAATACTAAATAGCTCAATAAAGAATGCAAATGCAGGCTAAAAAAAAAATAGGTATAAACAAATGGTATATGGACAACTGATAGGAATGTTTTGTCTTTGCAGTATCTGTGCTTCTTTTCATGTAAATACAATTTGGTGCTTATCTGACAGTTCTGACCATGGTGCTTTAATATTCTTATTTCATAAGGGTGTTGGAGTTTATTACTTATTCCACATATCTGCAAGTATACCAAAGTACACAGGAAAAGGTAAGAAAGTTTGTTTGCAAATCAGAAACAAAACTACATCTTGCTTCAATTGTACCACATATAAATGAAAAAAAAAAAGATTAAAATACAAGTTTCTTAATCCACACATTCTCACTCACTTTAATAGTTACAATAAATGAATCAGATCATCAACTAGTACTATATAGAAGCAGAACAGCAATATTTTAAAAGCTTCTCAGAAATATAGCAGTTCATTTTTTTTTTTTGCTGTTATTAATAGAAAGCTTCTCTTGGCAAATGAAGTGTTAACTTTAAACATCAAGAATCTTAAAAAAAACCTCCAGATCAATTCCACTGCCTTCTTACAATAAGGTAATAACTGATTTTCAGAAAAATTGACACTGAAATGATCATCCAAGCTCCACTACCATTAGATTATCAAAACACTAGCTACTCTTCCAATAGCTGGAAAGGAAAAAAAAAATCAAAGCTAATATACAATAGATGTTTCATTTGATATTTGCACATTTATTCAAGAATACTTCAACGTCTGTAATGGATTGTTATGTGCAACAGTTGGGGCATTACTTTTAAATGTAAAAACTCCATTCAAACCTAGGATTTTCCAGTCTTTGGTTTCTTTCCACATCATGTTGTTTCAACTGAAAACAATAGAAGGACAAACTGTGTAAATTAGAGCCTGGAGTTTTCTGTTAAGCCAGAGTATTATTTATACTCTATCACCATCCAAATAAACTCAGATGTGATTACTTCTAGTATTATCCCCCTCCCTGCACATAGTTATGTGAAAACAAAAGAAAAAAAACCCAAAAACATTAACTGAAATAATAGAGTTCTTGAAAAGGATTTTCTTTTGCTTTGTTTTAAATTTGTCTAATTCATGATCCTAGCTCAGATAGAACTATGACACTCTTTAGGATGCAAGAATCTTATTTACACAGATGTAGTGGTCTAAACAAAACACCAAACAATTACTACTTCACTGAAGTTCTTGCCTGTTTGTATGTCCTTCCAGAGAACCCAGGATTTGGAACTGTCTTCAAATATAATGAAGCAGTTCTGTTTCAGTTTGTTTATCTGAAAACAAAATATACAGTGGAAGCCATGAGTAAAAAGACTAAACAGAACAATATATTTATCACCGAGACAACACTGTAATACTTAACACCACACTGTAAGACTCCAGGGAAGTTCAGCTCCTTACCTTTTTGATAGTTCCAAGATAAAACAAGCCATCTGACCACCTAGCTAGGACATCCTGACCTTCTTCAAATTTACACAGGGGCTTTTTGGGCTTCTGTCCATCCCGTAAGGGCAGCTTGGGCAGGGATGCTGCAGTCTTGTGGCTTCGGCGTAAGGGGGAGCGCTTATGGACCAGTGAGTTACCCACCGCTGTAGAGTCTCTGCGGGAAGGGCAAAGGTAGAGAGAGGTTCAGGGAATAAATTAAAATAAAATTTAAATATTAATATGGGTCACAGCTAGAACTCACTTAGCTAACTCCAGAACTTGAGGTACCTAAAAACCTGCCCATGTTTTCAGATTTTTATGCATCTCAGTAGCAGTGCCTCTGCTACTATAAACGTCTACAAGATTTGAAAGACACCAGGTTACGTAAGAAAAAGACCAACTAACATAAATGAGGATGAAGAGACAAAGTTTCCAGCTCAGAGACTCTTCATAACATCACCAGAAGCATCAGAAACACTCAAAGGATTACTTATATAAGATGTAGTTTAGTAACCACAGACACTGACAGCTTTCTAGAATTCCAAGGAAGCTACAAAGGTCCCAAGCCAATTCTAACTGCATTAGCTTGGTAGGGAGAGTAGCAGTCAGCAAATAACATGGTACTAAGTTAATCAGAATCAAAACAAAACCAAACCATAGTGGGGGGGGAAAGAACAAAACCAAGTTGGGTACCATGCTAACTGAAGGCCAGCACAGCACCATGCTTTGCCACTAAGCATAACTGGAGAGGATTCCAGCACAGGAAGAATTGCAACACATTACATTTATAATGTAAAGGAAGTTTTCCTCTCTGTTAGAGGGGAAAAGAAAAAGGAAAGAAAAACAACAGATCTTGCAACCTTCTCCTTAAAGTTTACTGCATATGTTCAATATGAAAATAAAACTGGAATTATAGTGCCTTAAAACAAAACATGCAAAAATGCAGAAGTTAATATTTCAGAGGGCAATCAACCTTCTTCTTTCATACTAAATAGTTTAAAAACAAACACAAGAAAGTCAGACAAGAAAATAACACCTATTATAAACACATCAGTCTAAAACAGTGACACCACAGTAAGAGCAGCCAGAATGCACCAAACAAGAGTTCCAACTAACTAGCCCACTACCTCTGGAGTCCTCATGCACAACTGGGGCACCAGTTTAAGTCCTACCTGATCCCAGATACAAAAATATTGAGATAGGTGACTAGGGAAAACCAGAGGAACAGGAAAAAAAAAATTAGAATAGCACTCCTTCTCCCAAATAGTCTCTACATCTCTTACAAGCTGTGGATTCAAAGATCTCAAGCAATAATGTATTTTTTGGTTTTCAGCCCTTAATAGAATGTTTTTTTCTGCAAGTTTTCCTACATGTTTTGTTGAACCTCTAAAGCAGCACTTCTTTTGCTGTTTCAGAGTTGGCAGCTTGTCACTTGATTTGACACAGTCATTGCCTCAGAAACTGAACTGTCATTTTCTCTCTTCTCCCTTGATACCCCAACCATGATCAAAACAGTCTAGAAATAGTTGCTAAACTATAACCTGGTCTCTCTAATAATTAATTTATTGGAAAGGACTCAAAGTATTTAGATACTTCAAAATGACATACATGAACTGAATTTAGTATATTAAGCTTCTCACTATGTTGCTATGTGTAATTAAAAAAAATAAATCAAAGCAAATTCACTAGTGCACCTTCAAACTGTTTTACAAGTTTTTTAACAGGGTTTCTCTCCTACAGGCTCAAATACCTTTCTGGCTTTCATCTGGTTTAAGACACTGGAGAAAGCAGCTAAAAAGGCAGGAATGTTGTCTCTTATTTTCAAATATTTAAAAAAAACAAAACAGGTGTGAAAGATCTCGTACAGAACAAAAATACACACTTTATTATATATAACCCAATACAGAATTCCATTTAAAAAACAGTTATTTTTAATTCTGTATTTTAAAAAAAGTGTTCAAAATCATGACATTCTTTAAATTATGGAATTTTGTCCTATAATTCCATTCAATTTGTAACAAAAACATGTTCATCACTTTCTGCCACAAAGCACTTAAAGGAGTCTATACATTAACTTACACAACAGCCTAAACTCACAATAGCTACTTCAGACATTTAAGTATCTTGACACACAGTAAAGGCCTGAGCCAATAAAGCAGACACTTCTCCATTGTCCACACTGCTCTCCTTGTGGGAGACAAGGCTGCTGAAGTGATGACCAAACAGCTCCTGAAGTAGCTCCTGCTGTGGCAAGTTCATGGTTTATCTAAGGCAGGCTGACAGGAGGGTTATCACAATAGGCTGACACTAGCTTCACAGTTGCTTTCCACATGGATAAGAAGTTCCTCTTCAGGGAAGCAATCTCCATCAAAAACACTAAGGGAGTAAGTGAGACTAGTTACTGTTTTAACAAGTTCTCTTTAATTAGCAAACCATAAATTAAAGTAAATGTCTCTGAAGTGCCTTCTGGAAATACTGCACAAGCGATCACAAGAAATTCAGTGCAGACCAGTCCAAAAACTACCTGCCTAAAAATGTTAATAAACTTCACCTTGCCACAGTTCTCTCCCTCCAGTGTAGCACCAAAAGACACACCTATCATTAAAGTCTCTGTTGGAAGTGAAAATGAAAACTAGTGCCAATTTTGAAATTTAAATGTTCTACATTTCCCAGAAACTTGCTTACAAACCTTCCCTAAAGTTAGCTCCACAGCACTGCCCTACTATGTCATTTTTGTTACCAACAAAATTAGTAACCTTTAACAATTTCCCCACCATATCCAAACCTCTCCAAGAACTTCTCATTGCAGAAGAGCCAATAGATATCTTCTTCAGAAAAAAAAACCCTATCCAATATAAAAATCTGCTTTCTCTCATTTAACTTGCACAGTTTTAACTTCTCTCATGAAGTGCTGAAAACACTCACTGATTTTACATCCTAACCATGGTTATTTCCATGCAAGACAGGCAGAAGCCCATCTATTCATCTGCTTCATGCATTAGTTTATAATATGCTGGAGCAGCAGCAGACAGCTGTCATTCCTTGTCAACAACAATGTTAAGCTCACTCTGAAGGTAATTTACCTAAAAGTCTGATTTGTGAATCATGACAACTTACAATGCAGAGCATTCCATTTAACAAAATCAGAATTGTTAGCTTTGATTTTTTTGGTAACTCTTTCAAACCTCTTTATTAGAGGTTAGAGAATTTCAGTGTTCATTCAGTGACTCTGACTCCTTCTCTACAAAAGGAGAAGGAAAGTTAGGGGGCAAAAAAGTGAAGAGGCTGGATTTAAAAAGACTGATTATTCTCTTGTCTTGTTTCCAAGTGTCCTTTCCCTCAGCAGCACTGCCAGGTAAAGGTCACTGCTACCTCTGCACTCCCTCCATGGTGCAGAGTGAGAAACAATCCCCTTCAAAGCCCCCTTGACAGTTGATTTTTCAGCCATCTCAGTTCACTGACCTGTTTCACTGAGCAGTTTGTCAACACAACAGAACAAGTGCAAACAAGCAACTTGGGACAAAAACTGGCCCAACTGTCACTGCCAGACTGCAGGACTGAGCTGTAGACAGTGCCACTGACAGACAACCCATCCCATTGCAGGAGACCTGACAGAAGGGCTGCCCCATTCATAAATACTGAAATAGTAACAGACAGGAACCCTGCAAGTACAGATAGGTTTTGGACACCTATTTACAATTACCAAATTTTAACAACTAAGTGCTCAAAGCATATTAAGATAATTTTAATCCACTGTGACAACTCAGAGGTGGAACCTACAGATATTTCATAAATACAAATCACACTGAAGATGAGTTTAGAGAGCCCAGCAGATTTAGAAGGGAATTAAGAGTAGAAATCACACACAGCATCCTAATAGGACAGCTCACAAAGCTTTAAGACTTATCTCAAAACTAAAACATCATCACTTAGGAGAGAAAGGCCTAGTGAAATAACTTACAAAAGCTAGAGGTAACAGTTTGAAGTGTCATTACTGCTGATTATCCACAATTGTTGTGTCTGAAGTTGCAAACTACACTTTTGTTAAGGTTTAAGGACTCTGAGCTGTGTAAGAGGGACTGTAGAACACCAGCAGTCAGTGCGATCCTGATCTCCTTACAACAGGACAGTTAACATCACCCGGACAGGGGAGGTTTATCAAGGGCTCAGAACACACAAACTGAGGGCAGTTTCACACATGGCTTATCCAATACAGCAGCTTGTTCCACTGCCACCAGCTCTGGAAGAACAAGTTGACTTCTCCATAAGCTTTCTATTACCTTTTCTTTCCCTTAATATGGATTCATTTTCTGCTATTTTAAACAGATAAAAGCATCTCACAGAAAGGTCTGGTAACTAGCCAAGCCAGGTAAGCAGCAAGCGCTCAGAGCCAGAAGGCAGCAAGAAAGGGAAATTACTTTTTTTTCCTCTGAGAGCCACAATCTTCTCTGGTTTACCCAGCCCTGCAAAACCAAACCCAAGCCCTGCTTCCCATGCAGCTGCTAACCTGTGACTGGAATCCAGTACCTGTTGGCAGCTGGAGAGATGCTGGACCCCAGCCATGTTTCTTTCCATCCTTCTTGCAGCTTCTCTGACATTTATGAGATCTCACTGCAAACATTAATCTACTCAGTGCATTGACCATACCTCCCTCCCCCACATAAAGAGACTGCTGGGCCAAGATGATAGACTGGCTTATCAGGATACTTCTGCTCCAACTCACAACCAAACTTCAGATCATTCTGATTCAAAAACCAAGACAGTTTGCTTTGCTTTTCATAATGGCAACTTCAATGCAACAGTCACTGTTCCAATTATACATAAACAGGCTATTATATTGAGCTTCCAATGTGCCATGCCCTAGAACATCAGCAAGGCAGACTTTGAGCTCCTTACCTTTACACTATTTTGTGTTCCAGACAATCAAAAGGCTAAGCCACATCAACTGTACAGAAGATAAAGGGACTCTAACCTAGGCATTCCTCAGTCTAGAAAAGCAAAGAGTAATTATTGGGGATAAGAAACACATTCTCAAAAATATTTTCAGTAATTTAGGATAATAGAATAATTGAGGTTAGAAGGGCTCTCAAGAGTTCTAGTCCTGCTTAGTGTAGCATCAGCCATGTCAGGCCAGACCAGGTGGCTTTATCCAGTCAGCCCCTGAAAGCCTCCAGTGATGGAGGCCACAAAACCACCCTGGGCCCCTGTTGCACTGCTGAACTGCCCTACTGGGAAGAAAATATTTCCCTCCTCCCCCTGTCCATCAGAGTATCACTTCAACATTTGCATGTTCTCTTGTCCTCCTGCCATGCACCACTATGAAGAGACTAATCCCAGCCCACTGATCTTCTGGTAGGAGCTGGAAGGCTGCTCTTCTCCAGGCTAACTGGGTCCCTTGGCCTCCTCTCATAGGAGAAGTGCTCCAGTCCTTGACTGCCTTGGTGGCCCTCCCAACTAGTCTAGTTTGATGTCTTTATTGCACTGGGAAAACCAAAACACAGTATTTTAGATTATTTCTAACAAGTTCTACATAGAAGGAACCCTCAATCTTCTAGTTCTGTTCCTGTTAACCATAGCCCAGGGTATCACTTGCATTGGCTCACAGGACACTGCTGGCTCGTGTTCTCATTTCCATCAGACCCCCAGCCAATCCTGCAAAAAATTATCCCCAACCAAACTTAGCCTGGGGTTCTTCCTTCAGATGCAGGACTTGGCTTTTGTCCTGAATCTCATGAGGCTCCCGAGAGCCACTTCCTTCAGCCTTGCTGAAGTTGAAACAACATCCACTCCTCTCTTCTCATCCACAAATCCCACCATTTTTAAGCCAGAAGGCAGTCAGGTTGGTAAGGCCAAGGTTTATCCTTGGTAAACACATGCTGGCTGTTCCTAGTCACCACCTTTCTATGTATCCAGAAGTCTCTATCATGAAGACTTAAGCCATGACTTGCCTGGAGACCAAAGCAAGGCTAATCAGTCTGTCTGTGGTTGCCTTGGTTGAACTCCTGGCCCATCTGAAGACAGGGGCAACACTTGCCACTGGCTGATCATTACAGATAACTGTTGCTCTCCACAGCTCATCTGTATCTTACAGATAACAGCTCTCTCCACATAGGACAGAAGAGCCCCCAGAGGACATCATACAATTATCCTGGTGCTCTGCAAGCAGGCTGGCTGCTCCCATGGGCCTGCATAGGTCAAGTTCACATTTGTTTAAGCATGTTCAGCAAGTCAGTTCATAGGCCACACAAGCAAGCAATGCTTAACAAGTCCATCGTGGATAGAAGTTAAATTTTAAGACAGAAGAACTTTGTCCCATCAGTGATTTCAGGGTAACCACTAAGATGTTCCTTAGAAGATGAGGAATTGTAACTCATTCACTTCTCAGCTCTACCCAGTCAACCATCCTAGTACCACTGTGATCAGATTTCCATGCAGTACATTACTAGCCCAAGAGGGTGGTGGTTGACTGAGGTGGTTTTAATCCATTAAAAGAGCCTTAAATTTTAGCAATGATTTTTGCTTTAAACCCTTATCTCTGGTTATAAACTTTAAACAAATTCTCCTGGAATAATGCAGCATCTTTTAATTAGTGGGGTTTTTTTTTAAGTAGTTTTATGCTTTCAAAAGTATATTTATGTTATCTGACAAAATAGTTTTGCTATTTTGCTATAAAAAAAAAAAGGAAGAAACCACCAAACATAACTGGTAATAACAACCTGCATCATTGGAGGCTTTCAATGAATGAAGCAGCCTGGACTGGCCTCACATGGCTGATGCTACACTAAGCAGGGCTAGAGAACTCCTGAGATCCCTTCTAATCTTTTGACCTTGTGAAGTATGAATGTCCTTAATGACTGATTATAGCTGCTCTTCTCATGAACTTCACCTAATGCAGGGGAGGGAAAGTTTAACTGTATCCAAAGCCAGCCTTGATTCCAGCTACCAGAGCATACACCTTTCACCTATTGAAAGAATATAATTACCAGTTGTTGAGGAGTATCTAGCCATATTAAGCAAACTTTTGAGAGCATCTACATCTTTTTAAATTCCTCCCAGAGCACAGAAGTTGAGAAGCCACGTTCTAGATCCGACATAGTTAACTGTGGAAAACATTACATTGCCCTCATAGTGCAGATGTACATTTCACCAGCTTGTAACTCCTCACCAAGCTCCTTCTCACTTTCACAACTTTATCACACTGCCTTTCATACTTTCAGTCTTTGCTTTCCCTTATGCTCCTTCCACTAAAAAGCTATGAAGCTACTAACTTAAATACTAATACTATAGGAAAGAGGCTTTTTTCATTCTTTTAACCTCAAAAGCTTTCAAATTGGTTGCAGTTTAAGCTCTCACAAAGGGACAAGCATTAACCTGTTAACTTTACAGTCCCAAAGGAAAAAAATCAGGAGGAAAACTGTTTTCTTATTATCCCACACTACCATGGTTTTAGTATAAAGCACTGGTTATTTTCCTTACACTAAATCATGCTATTATCCATTATGTTATGTCTGACCTATTTTTAAGGTCATGAGCAGGGCCTAACTAACAAAAAATGAAAAAAAAAAAAAAAGCTACTCTGGTTTCCTAGCAGGCCATTTCATTTAACTATGCAGGTCTTCTCCTTTAAATATCACCCAGATACTTCATGGATGGATGGAGACCCCCATATTTCAACACCAATATCAACATCCAGAGCATCCGGCACAGTACCATATTGTTCTCCTTGACTAACAAGGACATCAAACCATCAGAATTCAAATAAAACACGTTACTGAACATCCTTTCACCCAGCAAGTCGCCGTATTTCAGTGGACTAAGAAGGTAAGCTTCTAATCACACCCAAATGCTGTAGCCTACCTAGAAATGAGCTAGGAAAAAAACCCAAACAAACAAACAAAAAAAACCCCAAACAAGCAAAACCCAAACCACCAAAAACAAAGTTCTCAGCGAACACCAGCAGCTCTTTTGTGCCGCTCTCCCTGCACCGGAGCAACGCAGCCCCTCGGACAATAACCTTAACCGAGAACATGCAAACACGGCACGGGCCCAACCGTAAGCTCACCGCCCCCGCTGGCTGCCCGGCTGCCTCCCTTCCCTTTGTTTTGGTCACTGAGGAGCTCCGCTGACCCCTTCCCCGCTCGCCAGCGTCCGCCTCGGAGAGCGCTTCCTTCCCCTCCCCCTAAGGCCTCCGGGGCCCCCGCCGCCGGAGCGGGGCCTCTCGCACCCCCCACAAAACGGGTGGCGCGGCAGCCTCGGGGGGGTGTTGGGATGCGGTGCCGCGGTGGGGGGGAGGTTGGGATGTGGTGCCGGCGGCCCAAGCTACAGAGCGGGCGCTCCCCCCCCCCCCCCCCCCCCCCCCCCCCCCCCCGCCGCCGCCCCCCCCCCCCCCCCCCCCACCCCCCCCCCCCCCCCCCCCCGCGATCCGCCCTCCCACCCCGCACCTCATTCGGTCTCTCCAGTGGTGCCAACCGCCTCATACAGGGAAATCAGCGAGCTCGGGAGCCTCCCCCCGGCGTCCCGGTGCGGCCGGGCCCTCGGTGCTCAGCGGGACCCTCCGCGCACGGCCCCCGCAGCTCGGCGGAGGAGAGGAGCGGGGGAGGGGTCAGAGCCGCTTCACAGACAGCCCGGCACCACCGTCGCCCCTCGCCATTTTTGTTTCCCGCGGAGGAGACGCTGGTGCATTCTGGGAGTACAAAGGGCCTCGGCCCCGCCCCGGCGGGCCCCGCCTGCACCGACAGGCAGCTCCCGGGCCAGGGGGCGGGGAGGCTGAGCGCCGCGGCGGAAGGACACGGGTGAAGCAGTAACTTTGCCGCTGATGAACAAAGAGGGACTACTTTAGGAGAGCGTGACGAACGGCAGATCCCTGCCCGCCGCCCGGGCCTCGTTGCGGCAGAGCCTAGGGGCGCGGGCTGCCCAACTCCACCCCGGCCGCCGCCTATTGTTCCCCGCCACACCTGCGGGGAGCGGCCCCGCACCGGGCAGCGCCGTCTCTGGGGGTGCCCCTCCCGCGTACGGGGCCGTGGCGCCGCTCTCCGCAGCGCCGGGGTCTGCGATGGCGTCTAGAGCGATCCCGGGAAGGCCGGAGCGGGGCTCGGCGTCGTGACCGGCGAGGTGAGGCCCGGCTGCTCGGGCCGCGCCAGGCCCGGCTCGCGGAGGCTGCTGCGGGAACTCGTGGGTGCCAAGGCACGGGGCAGCGGCCTGAACAGAGGGCTCCTCTGCGGTGACAGTCGCTAGGATACCGCTGTTGCGGGAGATGAGCCACACGCCGGTTTCTGGCTTTAGCAGCATCTGTGTTAAATGAAGTGGGGTTTTCACTTTTCCTTCCTGAGAACAGCCTGGGCTTGTGAAGTTTCTCGAGTCTATTACTGGGCCAGTCTTCTCGTGTCTCCAGGATTAAATGGAGTGCTTTCCCAATAGCGGTGACATACGATGCTTGCCTTAACCCACACGGGCAGTTATTTGGTGCTGCTCAGGCCCCAATAAGAAATAAAAAGCAGATGCTGACTGTTGGCTCTCAGAAGTTGGTGTAATGCACTCTGGGGGAACAGCTGAATTCGGTGGATGAGAGCAAACTTCTGATTCCTGTCTCTGTCCTGCTCGTGCTGCCCAAGTTCTCAAAGCCACTTTCTGGGATAAGCCACTGAACAGAAAATAGGATGCTGGATCAGTTTGCTGTCCAAGGAAGGGGCACAGGGAGGGAATCCTGGGCAGAGCACTGGAGTACAGCTTAGTCTGGCCAACTCCTAGTTAAATCAGAATAAAGTGGTTTTTGTTACTGAAATTTCTAGTTCACGTTTGTTTTAAATACAAATTGTATGGGATAGTTCTCCCCTGAATGCACTGACTAGACACTGTTCTAGGTGGTCTGCTGCTGAAAACAAACTTGTACAACACAAAGGCCTCTGTCTGCTTTCACATGCTGCAAACAGCAGTCAGGTACCACTCATACTAAAGGCAAAGAAAGGGTCACCAGCAGGAGAAAAAAACAAAACAAACAGAGATATACCTGCATGTGAGTATGGTTACTTTTTAATCACAACAGTGATGTTGTGGTTAGCTAAGTTAAAAAGCAAACTTTCTAGTAAGCAACAAAATAAACATGATTAAGTGTCAATAATTGTCTCACAACTTTTTTAGTGTCATACTTGAAGAGTCCTGTCACAGCCTTGTCTTGTTACATCTTTGAAACGACTTAAATCAAAACTTCCTGAAGTAGAATAATTCCCCTATAATGTAAGTTGGTTGTTTCACCACCAGCAGCAAAAAAAACCAAACCACAAACAGCACACAAAAGCTCCTGACCAGCAAGACACGTGTTAGCTCTACTCTCAGAATACTAGCTGTCCTTACAAGATTGTTCCCAAAAGCATAACCCCCCCACAGACCTGCAGTGCTTTCTTATCTAGAAAGCACCACTTGTCCCAGAGCTAGGAACTGCTGCTGGAACAGAATTACCTGAGGCCAGCATGCAAAGAAACTGGGGATTTTTACAGAGTTTGAGATATGAAATAAATATATTTGAGATATGAAATAAATATATTTGACTGGAAATGTGCAAATGATCTCTACAAATAGTTTTCAAGTTTAAATGATCATATCAGCAAACCTGTATTTGCAGCAGAATAAGGATCCTTGATAATTACTGGCATATGTGGAGCAAAGAAATTAACAGTAATACTAAAAAAAATAGTTTAAATACTGTTTCCTCAGCTCCCATTACTATATGACATGAGTGATTAATCTGATCTGGGGCAAGCAGCAATCTTTGTCTGCTCTCTATTCAGTGCTAGTAGTAAAACAGCCATCTTTTTGCTTGTGAACATATGGCAAGACTGTATGTCTTTAGAATGAACTTTCCAGCTTACTTTGGTTTTTTTTGTATTTCACTAATACCTCAAAAATATTTGAACATACAGTGTAAGCAATCTCCCCTGCTGTGTTTTCAATTCCAGTCATATTATGTATGTACTTTGAGGCACAGAGTAGCCAAAGACAAATTACTTTCCCTCCAGTGTCAGTAAGGGCTTTCTTGTGAAGAAGTTTTAGGAAAAAATAGCCTTTGAGAATCTACCAGATGATGCTTAATAACAGACATGTTGAGCTTTATTCCATGTCATCTCATACATAGCTGTGCTTCAGAAAGAAGCCAAAGAATAAGAAGCTGACACAGTCTTTAGCTGTATAGCTGTCTATATACTTTTAGGCCAGCTCTTGCATAAAGACATGCAAAAGCCAAGTCTTGGCTTTTTAAAATTGTATCTTGCCTTGCTGGCACAGCAGAGAAAAAATAAAGGCCACGTTAATATTAAACAAGCAAACCAAACCACACAAAAGCCAAGTGTAAGTAAGCAGAATATGCAAAGCACCAACTGCTGCATGGTATTATTTTCCATTACCTTACTGTATCACACAACAGAACATCAAAATGATACCCTTGAAGAAGACAATAGTGTAAAGCTTATCCCTGTACAGATGGTTGTCATGACCACAACTCAGTAAGGAGGGAATATTTGATTCCAGGCCATTTTCTCTGCATTGTTCAAGCATGGGAACTGTGAGGAGGTTCACCTGGAATCTTCCTGTCTTAAACTAAGACAAAAATGGTCATCTATTTTTTACATAAGCATACTAATTAGTGAGACAATGCACATATGCTGCATTTATTATGGCTCAACTCAGAAAAAAATCTTAAATTTCAACATTTTAAAAATAGGCAAGTGATCTTATAGCAAAAACCTGTATTGTCTAATAACTAAGCATAAAATTACAGTAACTATTCTATCTTTATACTAAAGATATAAAAATAGATCTAAACATGTTTTAAAATATATTTCTTTAAATATTTTTCTAGAGAGACAAGGATATTAATAAGTTTTCATCATGTAGCAGCAATACAGAGGAAAATAATGCTATTGGCTGTAAAGGAACATTGATATTGGTATAACTGAAAACCATTAGAAGGTTGTTTACCTTCTAGAAAATAACACTTAGCAATGTAACTGTTCTTTCAATCCTTCCCTGGCACTATTACTCAATACACCAAAGACTCTTAAAAGATAAACCAAGTATGGGTGTTGGCTCTGGGTCTGACATGAGACACTTCAGATGCTTGAAAAAATATTAGGCTGTAATTGCAGATGTGTAACCTTTCTGAAATCACTTGTAAGATGAAGTTTTATGACTGAGTGTCTCTGGTAGGGGGACAGATAGTTCTTCAGGTGCTGTACAGTTCACAATCAAAAAAACCACCCAAGCTATTGAAATGTTCACATCATTTTAATATAAGACTTTAGCTATTCATAATTATCAGTTCATACCTCACCATAGCTGAAATCTGTGCTGAAAGTGGCTGAACAAGAAACAATCCCTCCATTCACATATGTATGACAGTGGAAAAAATAAGACTTGTAATAGACTGAGATATACAAGAACTGAAATAGTAAGAGCTTGAGACATAGTATTTCTACAGTATTTACAATATCTTTGAGTATTCTAGTTAGACAGTAGGAAAGGTTTTTATTGTGAGAGAGTATGCATCTCACATCTGAGATAAACTAACACTTTTTTGTACCTAAAGACAGTGAGAGAGGTTCAAAGGAGAAAAAATAAGTGCTTTAGTATTTTTGGCCTTGCTGAGGGTGCTTATGTGTATGAGTTACTGTGCTCTGATTGGTAATGCTGCCTTTTCTGTATTGAAGACCTACGAGTACATGTAGCATGATTTTAGCTCCAGAAAATAATCTGTGAGAGAGCTGCAGCTTGTTACTCCTCTGGCTAGCAGGAGGTGTGCAAGCACAGCACCAAGCAGTCCTTCTTCTTGTCTTTTCCTTGTCTTTCCTTTGCCAGTGCACAAAAATACGAGCTCATTAATCATAGTTGGAATTCAAGAGAGGTTTACTGCTCTCTCTGCACTGTCATTCTACTACACTGGTCATATAATCACCTTCTGTCAGAAAACAAACAGCTGCCAAGACTCGAAATTTTGATTGCTTGGATTCAGAGAGAGATTCTGGTTCCCAGCCTCCCTGGGAAGTCAGTGCTGCAGCCGTGTGATGCATTCCTTCCCCCTCCCTAGCACAGACCTGAAGGCACACATTGGGCTCTAGTCACTGCAGCTAAAGTGCAGGCTCAGCATTTCAGAGTTAAAGCCTAAGCCAGTATTTTATGCATTTGCTTTAGCTCAGTCCTGCAGATTTCCAAAACTAATCGCAGTCTCAAGTATTCTACAGTGCAATGGGTTGTAGCATCACTTCTTGAAGACTCTGGCACTGTAAGGTTTTGTGGCAAGGTTCTGTCTGTCAGCACCTATGTTCCCCTGTGGACTGTAAACATGTCTGGTAGTGCCAAATTTCCAGCTCTTGTGTGGTTAAATTTTGTGTCAGTACAGACCAGGCTTAGCTCTTAACTCTTAAATGATGTAAAAAAAATGTTGAACAGCCCCTGAGGACATGGTTACATGGCAGAATGTTGCTGTTTCATCTGTGCTGAAAAAGCTGTTCTGGACATGAGTTTGGCCAGAGGGAGAATTAGTACTGCATTCCTTCTGCTCTCCTACCACCTGGAATGCAGTATGGGCCTTCTCACAAGCTTTCAGCAGATCTGCCAAGTCCCACTCAGATGGAAAGTCCCTCATTTCTCTTATTTTACTTTTGTGTGTTTGTTTGCTTTTCCTAGTAGCATCTCCTTATCTGATGAAGGTGGAGACAAAATACACCTTGTGAACAGTGCAGCAGGACAGGGTCCTGTTCACAGCTGTTGGCAGTGCAGGAAATTCATCTGCACTGGCCCTTTCTGTGGCTGCTGCCAGGCCAAGAGGGCTGCACAGAAAGAACCATAAGTGGTCCCAGGCTGACACATTGGACAAGTCATCAATTCCATACTTCATTTTTCCCCCACTTATGAAGCAGTGATATTGTTACTATTGTTAACTGATATGTTTAGGCAAAAGGTGCAAAGTATTGCTTTGGCTAATCCAATTGTAACAGCTATTGGCTGATACATATTTTGATCTTTCCACATTGATATGATGTTATCTGAGCCTGAAAGCCCAGATTCTCTCTTAGCACAGCACTGTTTATCTGCATTCAGCTAAAAAAATGAATATACAGAAACTACCAAAATCAATCCTTATTACAGCAGTCATGTCATTTCCTACTTTGACATCCTTCACACTGGCTCTTGCATCCCCATCTATAGAGTCATGACTATTCCTAAAATCTGGGGCTGCCAGGACAGACAATATATTTATTTTTTTTTTCTACACTATGTGCCTTTGTGACAAATTAAAAGCATTAATTAAATATGAATGCCCAGCCAAAGCCACAGTACGTTCTCTTGCAACATGTCCAAGCTGCAAAAACATGCTGCAAGCCAGACTGTGCCTCAGTAAGCTAGTGAAATTCTTGTAATGTATCAATAAAATAGGAAAAAAAAGAGGTCTTACCAGCACAGAAGAGCCATATTTCACTGGTAAATCATCTTCTGCTCAGTCAGTCCCCTGAGCCTGCTCCCAAGTGAGGCAGGGATGTCTGGGCAGAAGGAGGGGGTAGGGGGGTGATCCCCAGAGAGGGATGCAAGTTCAGCTCTTTGCTGCAGTTGTAGCTGAGGGTACAGTTTCAGTGACCTAGCCAAGCAGGTCTGGCAGTGCTGCCACTGAAGGTGCCACTCACTTCTGCTCAGGGGGTGCTTTGCCATGGTGCTGTGACCTGTGCCAGCAGCCACACTAGCAGGGCAGGTCAATGAAGTGCTCCAGCTGAAAAACATCAACACACATATATGACACACACATGTATGGATAAAAAAGGGTTTGTTTTCTGCCAGAGCAGCTTGCAGTAACTTCTGAGTCTAGGAGATGGCAGTA
>JAOEGS010002773.1:14258-49655 GCA_025447755.1 Corythornis vintsioides | reverse complement strand
ATATAAATAATCCAGAGTAACAACAATTAAACTTTGATTGTTCCAATCAAAGCAACAAAAATATACCTATTTTCCAGAATGAATCCACAGACCTGGACAAGAGTATTTTCAGTTAAAAATACCAACAGGGGAAGGTTACATAAAACTTCAATTCACCTGCACTGAACGTGACCCAGCTATTCTTGCTTCTCTTGATCCAGACCGTGGCCTGGTTTCCTCAACTGACTTGAGCCTGTTTGCACCAGGAGGGATGGCAGTGGCCTTCAGACAGCCCTTCCTTCAGTGAATCACCCTGAACTGTTTCCTGCACTGAAAGGAATTTTCTAGTGCTTCAAATCTAGCAGAGAGAGGCAGATTTGTGTTGCCCAAAATCTGCAGCAACGTGGATGTTCACAGGAGGGGCTACAGTAGGGGCATTCAACTGGCAGAAGTGTGGGGGATGTAAAGCAGACTAAATACTTGAAATGAATAAAATTCTCCATGAAAAGCAAGAGAGTCCTGCTTAAGAAACTGTGAGGCATGCTGTTTGGAGGGTGACCTGGGAGAGACACAGTAAATACCAGGACTTGAATGGCTCCAAAGTCAGCCTTCCCAGCTTCCCTCAGGAGACTGGGTAATTGCTTTAACATTTTGATAATTATCAGCGTTCTGTTAAAGAGCTGCACAAGACACAAAATTACAAAAGAAATGTGCCAATAACTTAATAGTTTATTAGTCAGTCAACAATATTACAAATATTTAAAAATTACTTAATATAAATAGTTGGCAGCAAACTATTCCATTACAGAGTTAAATTACCAGTACAACAGACAGACTGGAGATTTAGACACCTGGAAGATAACAGTAAAACAAACTAAAATATTCAACCAAAAAAATTTAAGCTGAAGGCGATTACCTAGTGTCCATAAAAGCATGGGTTCTCTTTTTTATTTAGAAAAAAATAAAAAACTGCTTTAACACCCCATTAGGAATACAAAATAAAATCAACTGAAAATATTAATTTGCATATCAAAGAACCATTTATAATTACAATCCAAACACTCCATAAACCACTTGTGCGATTCTATACAGAAACTCGGAATTAGAAACTAGTCGCTTTAATATTACAAAGATTTCAGCTCCAAAAATAATTCAACATAAAATAAACTTTAGCAATTAGCGTCATAAAATTATATATTTCCACATAAAAATACAAAATAATATTAATGACAAGAATATGAAAAATTATTCCAAGTATTTTACTACTATTAAAATAAAATAAAAACCAAAAAAACAAAATAGAAATATGCATGAAAAAAGTCTCTCCTTTAGTTAGCAAAACACTATCCAAAATAACTACAATCATTTACATCAGTACAAAGATTTCTGGATTTAAAAAATAGTTGCAATGACAAAAGGGGTATCTTTTCTGACAGTAAAAAATGACACTGTGGATAAAATCTGCAAAATATGCAATGAAAAAAATAAATTTGCATTAAAAAGGTTTACACTGTTATTTTTTTTATACAAACATTAGAAACAGTATTGCACATCACAACACAGAATCGAGGTTAGTCAGCCTTCCAAAATGTGTTATATTCAAGTTTTGTAGCATCTTTGAGGAGAGGCTTTGTGCAGCCAGATGCAACAGGGATAAAATATCAAGTGTTTTCCATACACAAATATATAAATGCTAAATGTTTCCTTCTTAACAAAAAGTGTGGATTTTTAAAGTATTTTTTTTTCCTCCACAGTCATACTCATGGGCAGCAATATGCACATTTGGGGAACAAAAGTGAAGAAGCTTTAAAAATACAAAAATACAATCAAACTAACTATCAATCTTCTACAAAAATAGTAAAATAAATATGATCTGTAAAAAAAAAAAAATCAAATACAGTGTTCAACAGTTAGAAAATAAGAACTTAGTAGATAAAAAGAAAAAAAAATTAAATAAAAACAAAAGGAAAAAGGAGGTGGTGCAGGGTACGATAACCTTAAGTTGAATTGCTCCAGAAATGAAGTGACAAGTAAAATCAGACATTTCAGTTATTTTTACCCATGCCAAAAAAAGGCATCCCCTGTTTAGTCCCCCTGTGACTTAAGTAGTTCCATTTAAACAGGGAAAGCGATTTTCAACATCTCCAATTATTTCAATTTTTTCCTATTTTCATATTAGTGTTCATTATTTAATATATTTAAAGGCTCTTCAATTTTAAACATTAAGCAGAAAATATGAAAATAAAGTTTAAAAAAATCTGCAGAATTAAATTATATCTAAATAATTAACATTGCAAAACTACCGATTTCTTTTCTAAATTCCAAAAATTGAGGTATAGCAAAGGAGATGTCATCAGTCAAAAAAAGTGTGCCTTAAAATAGCTGACTGTTGGAAAAATCTCTCACAGAGATATAAAAATAGTGCATAACAAATGTCAAAATGGATCAAGGTTTGGCAGGGTTAAGGTTAGAAAAGAATACTCCAAAAAATCTGGAGGATCATGGTTAGGTAACAAATAGGGAACATTGACAAATAAATTAGTAAAAAGCTCTTCTTAAAACAGCATCAACTTTAAACATTAAAAACTTGAACCACAACCACAATAAAACAGCAGAGTTAGACATGAACCACATATTGTATAGTACAAAAAGAGCACACCGGAGACAACCAATATAAGATCAACACTTTGCTTACATGAAGGATTGTCCCAAGGGATCACGAAGAACAACGCCCTTGTAATGTCAACTCTAGCATCAGGCTCTGTCTCTGCACCACAACATTCTCTGTTGAGTGCTTGCTTGGACTGCAGGGTAACTCTTTGTTCCGTTAAAAGTAGGGGCTAGTTGCATTAGAAATGCTCTGAGATAGACAAAAACACTGCTTTGATTTTCTCTTAGTGTTCACTTCAGTATTGCCTCTGTCCTAACTACCTGTGCTTTTCCAAATCCGCCAGCAACGTCCTTACCAGAACTCCTTCATTAAAAGAAAAACACTATCCTGGACTGTCAAGTAGCTACTTTTCATGCAACAGTGACCCCAGTTTGACAGAAGACCACAAAGCACACAGGTCAAACATGTAAGCAAGACTTTTTTTAAGCCAAATTTCACTGTTGTCTTAAAGGTAGAATTTAGTTTGTTATGCAACTAGCCGTCCGTGTATTACACCTTCTCCATTTTGACTTTACCGAAGATTTAATTTCTAAAGCATTATGCATTCTTAAAGTCTTAAGTTTTTTTTCTATGCATTTGTCATGGGTTTCACATTTGGTGACTGGTTAGCAGTGTGCTGGCCATCTTTGGTTTGTAGAGGAAATCTTAACCATGAACAATTGAGGGGGCTTAAAAGAACGTTTTGAAATGCTAGCTTTTGACTCCAACTCCTATCTACACTACACCACGCCACATTAAGTAGAAGCACACGTCACAAAATTGCACAGGGATTACAATATTACATCCAGTCTGCATAAAATTGATATTCCACTACTGACCAGGTCACAAAATGGCTGCACTTTCTAGTCTAAAACTAATTTGCATATTGTACACATGTAGGACAGTTTTTACTTCAGTCACAATAATGCATGCAAGTTTGTTTTTTGTAACAAATTTTGTAGATTTGCTCATGCTACCTAGTTTCAAGAGAGCCTTTTTTTTTTTTTTTGAACATTTGCAATAACTCACCTCTTGTTAATTAATAGTTCTAGTGCATGCATATGGTGTATAAAGGTAAGTAAACATGCAATTTTTTTTTTTCACATTCTAAAACTATGGCAGTTTAGGCCATATTGTGCTGCCTGCATTTAATCTGTAATGCAGTGTGTCTTAAACGTTTCAATCCCGTATTAATAGGTGGCATTACACATAACACCTATATAGCAGCAAAGCTAATACAGCTTGTGATTAAAAATGTTTAAAAATAGCTAATAAATCAGATTATCTTGAGGTATTATTTCTTGCAAGTCAAAATGGAGAGCAAAAAATCAACCCTAATTTTTAGTTTATGTATACACTGAAAATAGCAACAACAATAAAAATAAGCTTTTTGTAGCAGACATATTCCATCTTCACTATTTTGCTACCTTTGGTAAATTACTGGGGCAGATCTTGAAGTTAAAAACCCATGTTTAGAAATAAGTGCACGCTTCACCCACTAAATATAGCAGCAGACTGTGTGCCCCTACGCAAAAACATTCTCATATCTAGTTTTAACTTTACATATAAAAATAACTTGGAGAAAATACAAAAAAACATTTTATTTTAACATGAAAATATCACAAAAATTAGTAAGCCTGAGATGTAGGGTTTTGGTGAAAAACAAGAGGCTTGTAGTGTTTTGGCTGCTGATAAAGATGCATGTATTGATAGCTGGGGTGAAAAGCAGAAGAATGCACTTATTTCTTCTGCATGTCAGTATCTTCAAACACAGTAAGCCACATGCACCCTTCTTTCCTTCTGGAGATGCTGGTTCACCATGTTTAATTCCAGCGGAAGTGGATCTGACGTGGGCGGTCAGCCCCCTCCTTTACCAATGGCTTATGGAATTCACGTCCTGCACGAGAGTGGATGTTTGCCCAGCAGAACTCACAGTAATACTGCAGGCAAGTGACATTGGCACAAAAGAAAGGAGCAAACTTCCCACCGCATCGTGCGCCCTGGCATTCGTCACACATCTGGTCATCCAACACATATGGCTTTACCTCCACCTGTTGGAGCAAACCAGAAACAGTTCTAGTTAGTCCTAGTCAAGTTACAGGGGGGTATTCAGGACTTTTCTGGTTTTAAAAAAACCCCACTGAAGTCTGGAATCAGACATACTAACACCTTTAACTAATCACTTATTAGTACTCTACAATTTCTCAGCTGTAGATCTGTCCGTACAGGAAGCAGGACACTCCATGGGAGGCCTTTAGGAGGACAGTGTCTATGTAATACACAGATAACCAGAAACTCCTCTCAATTTCCTCTGGAAGGATGTTCCTGGCAAATGACCACACAAAAGAAGTTTAAATAGAAACCAAGCAAACAAGCCTAAAAGTCTCCCAACTCAATCAACTTCCAAACATACCCCCACATACATCCAAATCCATCCAAATCCATACTGTTTACCCAAAAATAATTGAACATACAAGAATGCAAACATATATTAACCTTTTTTAAGTAAGTCTCTGCCTGTACTGATTTTGTGTGCAGATCAGAGGTACTTTCTGCAGGCTGGCACACAGGTCTGTCAGCACTCCTCTTCCCTGGGAATTCAATAGAATGTCTAAAATATGGTAAATTTACAGCTGCAGATTTTGGTCATTCCCTTTTTGTGGCTTTGAGCTGGACAGTACATCTGTATTTCTGAAAACACTTTGCAATTCTACAGACTGCTACAAACACCTGTCTCACACAGCTTCCCTGTCCAAAACTCTTCTGACTGCCAGAATGGAAACGTGGCTGGAGTCCAGCAGTTAATGCGCACTGTGTCTTTGTGTAACTGAACTCTTAGAGACTCTGATCAGACAGGAAGAAGAACTTCATCACAAAACACAGAATGAGTTGGCTCCATCATTGAGGAATGTGGTCTTGTCTTCCACACTGTCCTCACTTTTTAAGATGTAGCAAAAAAGTTATTTCAGTTCATACTGAAACTCACTGCTGTGAGAAATTTTTTTCTGAGAAATGCTACGTACAGACATTGACTTGTTGTATTATACTCAGAAATAATAACAACTTCAAAATTCTATTTGTTTTCCAATCTGTCCCCAGAGGAAACATTTACACCTACAGCTACCCACCCCAAAGTTTTACAGCACAACAGTCTTTATGTTCTTAAGCTTCAGAAGCAGAGGTCAAACTTCACGTTAAACACATCTATGTTGAGTTAAGAGTATCCTCCTTCCAGTGATTTATATTCAGTACAAGATCTACTTCTTATTTCACTACAACAACCTGCCTTATCACAAATTACACTCAAACATTCCAACAAACAGGTACCTTACCCAGTAACTCTGAGTGTCATTCAGAATTACTGAAGGCATGAAGCAGCAGAGATTTCAAGCTTCAGTGCATTAGTGCACAAAGATCAGCATGAGGATGATTTCAAAGGTATTAGAGAAACACTTTGGGGCATGGAAATGCCACATCAAGTGCATTCAGACTGCTGGCATATGGAAGTTAACTTTCTGAGGAATTGTTTGGAGCTGAAACTCCAAACAAGTTTCAAGGAAATTTTTGGAGCTAAGCTTTCATATACGATAAAACAGGATGAGGAGCTCTTTACTGAAGAAAAACATCTGCTAGAGAAACTAAACATTTCTACACATCAAAAGAACTGGAGAGAAGCTGGAGAGTACTTAGGTAAGGAAGAAGTTAAGATCACAGACAACATTTGTTAAGTAACTGTGACACTAAGATTTCCAATTAAGGTAGGCAAAGGTATGTGCAAAGAAGTAAATTCTGTAAATACTCTGAAGGATAAACAGGAGACCTGCAAAATTTAGCAAGGACAAAAGACTTTGTTACGCAGACAAAACTGGTTATTAAAAGCATGACCTACAGAAACTGGATATAACTGGTATACAAGGGCTGAAGTAAAAGTTAGAACAGCCTGTCTCTAAGATTTCACTGAAATATGTAACATACTGTTTTATTTGGCAGTATATGTACACACCTCAGATGAAGGTAGTACCTGAATCTTCCTCATTTACTGATTCTGATTTCAGAGTATTTTTAGAGCCTGAACAGGCATTAGTGTAGAAACTCCATAGAACAAAGAAGTATTTCTGAAAATAGCTTTGTTCATACTTTCAGAAATAGTTAAGAGTTAAAAAAAAAAGGATGCTAATATAAATGCCAAAATTACAGGTTTAAGAGAACTCTTGAGTCTAATAAAAAAAATTAAAATAGCAAGAATTAGAGAAGTAACACTAAACAAAAAACACAAGTTATAACTATCAAAAAAGAAACCATGAGGTATTCAGGTATTTAAAGTGATTGAGGAAATGATTTATAAAAACAAGAGTCAAATGAAGTCTCATGGATATAACTTTCATGCTGAAATCTAGTATTTGGGGTAGATTTTGTGGGTTTTTTTGCTGTGTTTTGTTAGTTTTTTTTTCCTCAGACCAAGCAACCTGCAGCGCATGCCCACTGTTCTACTGGAGATTTACTACCCATCTCCCTTTAAGTATTTTAGTGTTATGTCACATCCCTATCTTTGCAAGCAGCAAACATTGCCATTTTAGAAGCCTGCTCAGCATCCAGTGAGCCCTTAAAATCTCTGGTGACCTATCATAAAAAAAACAAACATGACCAACACATCACCCTACTTGGAAGTGCAGCCTCCAAAGGCAGGCTCATGCCTTCCTTTCTCTTATGTCACTGCAACTCTGCCAGATACTCCTCTACTGCAAAGGACTCCCATGGGAGGAGAAAAACAAGGTAAAAGTGTTCACTAGTTTACAGGGTTCAAATTACTGTATCCCACCTTTGAGGGAGAACTAGTTTGGATGGGGCCCAACCATCCACCTCTAATTTGAATGCTGGGTCACTTCACAGCCATAAGCACTATAGATGGATCCTGAAGCACACTAAGCTATACCCAATTCTGAAGCTGAATGACCCATATATCATCTTTTTTTTAGAGGGAGTTTTGGGTTCTGATCCTTAACCTCATTTTATGAAAATAATCAAATAGAAGATGATTAATAGTTGTATTCCTCTCACACAGTCAAAGTGTCAAGGCCATTTTTCTTGTTACATAATTAGCCGAAAGTCAAGAGCTCTTAGTCAAAGTCAGCTGCAAGTCACAAGGATGGGAATCCCACCAGTAAAATGCAGCTGTCACATTAGTTCACTACCCACTTTCAGACCCACTCATCTTCTGGAAAGAACCATGTCTGGGGATTTCAGGTCACTGGGCAACCAGTATCTGACAGAGGGATGTAAAGCTGTATTACTCTATTTGAAAGGAGAGAAGCACATGCTCCCTCCCTACTGCAGACTTTTGTTAACTGTACTACTTTCTTTTTCCCATGTCTTTGATCTGTAGAGGAGACTGGACCTTGAACTACTTTACTTACTCAACCCTTCTTCCTCTAAGACCCTCTTTAAAAAAAAAATAATTAAAAAAAAATCTATTAATACCAGTGACTACCTCTACAAGTCCTGACATCAAAACTAGTGACACACTAAGCTGACATAATTTAGAGGCCAGTTTCTTTGGTACTCCTATATTTCTGATTAGGTGCAATGAAGTTGACTAGTCTTCTTAATAAAAGTTAGCTTTGCTTTAGATAGCAATAAGCATCTATAGCAAACAGAAAGGTGCACTGGTAAATACTCTCAAAAAGAAAGAATAAGACATTTTGAATTTTAGGTCTTGAGCTTGACTGATTTTCTGAAGTGCTAAGCACTAACAATTATGGCTGGAATTAAGAGCAGATGTAAATACGAAGCTAATCTGAAACCGATGAATACTAGAGTTTCCTATGAATAACAGAGGAATTATCACAGTATTTGGTTTCATTAGAACAAGGGAGAGAAAAAGATTTTCAAACCCTTTGCTCGTACACAACAAAACCAAGAACTCCAGAATGGAAAGAACATATGGTTTGACATATATCCAAGGAACAAACTGCTGCTCCGTGGAATGCATGTTGTTCGGAGGCATTCATGGATTAACTCTTGGAGTTACAGGAATACTACAAGAAGGCCAATCAAACACGATGCTACCACACCCTGGAAAGTTCCTTTCAAGATCACCCCTCTGTGTTTATTACCCCCAGTTTCTGTGGCACTCACTCGTTTGTCAATGTCTCCGTGCTGCAGCTGAACGAAGCGAGCACTGATGGCAGCAATGTAACTCTGCTGATTGGAGAAAGCAACACGCCCAGCACCTTTGGGGTATTTCAGCTCAGGGTCAGTGTCAATTCCTGCGTAACACACTCCTCCATAAAGACGGTCCATGATCATGGCCAGTTCCACTATTAAGAAACAAAAGAATGTTCATTTAAACTGTGCTTACAGTCCAAACTTCGTATTTAAAAATAATAGAAAACTTTTATTTTAGCTCATTTTGCCAATGTAATTGTTATAATATGCAAGATAAAAGCATATTAAATCAGCTAGGAAATACTCAGCAGACAGATTTTTACACTGTAGGTACATACATCCAAGGAACAATGGAACTGTAAATCCTTGCAAGCCTTGATAACCTGGAACTGAAATTCCAAGGTAGTTCTCTTCAGGGGATTACAGCAAAAGGCTTTTTGGGCAGGCACAGAATGTAAGCTGTATAAAATAGATTCACATGCCACATGTTCCATGTACATATTCCATGTTCTCTGGCTATCCTGATGCTCTATGTCCTGCTTGAATTTAAAGATGTAGTTAACATCTTTTTATCAGCCACACACAGCTTAATTATGTCTACAGTGCTACACTTACCACAGATATTAAAGTTCATAGAAATAAAAATCTTGGAATTTACAGATCAATCATCTTAGCAATCCTCCAGTAATATTTTATACTGAATCCAATTTTGCAATTCATGTAGATTCTCTACCTATATCTCCTTCCTTTTCTCCTCTTTTCCTACCCTTTCTAGCACTCCATCACCTGTTTTTGCTTTGTCTCTGTTAGCAAGAGGAACTGCAGCCTGACAGCAGTGGAAGAGTAGCTAATGTACAATGACAAGTAGGTACAAAAAGAGCTCTACATACTCTGAATACGGTAGAGAAGTTTTTGTAGCATAATTTTAAAAACTAACTCTTTCATGACATAGTTTACACTGCAGCTTTGCTAATATGATCAAAATCTTTTCCACAGCGTGTAAGTTTCCAGTAAATCTCTCTGATTAAATCTCCAACTTCTAAGAATGGCCACAGATTATACTCACCAGCTCTTAATGGTCTAGGGACTCCTCCAACAAAAATAGTTTTTCGAGGATCAAGTGGCTGGGAACCATCCATCACAAAGTCACTGTCACTCAGATTCCAGGGACGGATCTGAACCTATCACATTGGGAAAGGAAACAGCAAGTTTCATTACATCTTGGATATATGTTCATCAGCCCAAACAGTCATAACCCTATTAGCTCAACACATCTAGGTGCTCTGTTTTAATCCTATTAATTCCAAACACTACCATTTAAAATCATCCAACTGTTCCAGATGTTGAGCTCTGCCAGCGGTGCTTTGCTTTGGATTATTTTCATCGTCATCATTCCAGTGCAGCTTTAGACAGATTGCAGCTACAGCCTGCAGGCCATCTCCTGTTTACTTACTGGCTTGTCCTTGATAGTAGGACTGGAAACACACAGATAGAGCTTTCCATCTTCTTCAATGCAGGCGTCAATCAGGGCCTGAACAGAACTCTCTTCTTGGAACAGGAGGAAGGCATAACCTGGAAAAACAGCCAAACCAACTGATCATTCTTCTCTTGTCTTTACTTTTCCTGATCATCTTTGCCATTTGACTTTTCCACACAAATGTGTTTACTCCACAAGAAAGTCAAACCAATTCTTTATTAGTCATATTTCTTGACTATGTACTACCTAGCCCATCAGATCAGCAGAACTTCTGTCACCAAAGTAATCGTTAAAAGAGAATAATAACCAAATAAAAGCAAACATTTCTGCTCTGTCCTGTACTGAAAGTCTAGGCTGAGCAGAATTCATTGGCAGCAATGGGCATTATACAATGAAAATCCGACTTGGCACAAAGGACTAATCTCTATTCTAGAGATTAGATCAAAGTACTGTGTTACGTAAGTGACCCAGCAAACATCCCAAACACTACAAAAATAGGAATTAAAATGCTTAATGCTACAGTAAAAACAGACACTCAGACAAGCAAAGAACCTCAAATGTTGAAATACTTCAACAGCTCCAGTATAATGACCTACGCAGAATTAGTTGACAGGTGCTTGATAGTGCAATTAGGGTTGTAGTCTAAAATGAACTTCTGAAGGACCATAAATCTACACTTCTTTCTGAGATTACTACCAAGTGTGGAATTTTCACATGAAGTTGTGTTTATTACTTGGATGGAAAAAGAAATTCTGAAGCAGCTGCACTAGAGTGGGCTCGGCAGGAGGGAGCATGGCTGCCTCACAAAGCCTTTTGGAAATGCTGCTGGATTGCTGAGAGAATCGAGTTAACCACTGGCAACTTCTTATTGCAAATACACAGGGTAGGTCATCAAGGCAGAGCTGGTAGAATGCATCTTGAAAAGCATAAAAAGAATCAAGGTGTGAAGAACACAAGATTAGAGAAACAAATGCAAAACTGAGTTTAGATACATGGGAACAAACACAGAATTTTAAGCTGTAAGGCTCTTTTTTTTTACAATGGTCTATTAACTTGTACCTCATTTCTCACCCCTCATACTGTGGTCCTATCACAGCTACCTAGAACAGACATATGGCAAGGTTTTATGTACTCTGTATTTTTATGTAACTCTCACTTTTTTTAACAAATATGCCTCAAGGAATCTTTGGGCTTGGACTGAAGGATTTCCTTGTGAAGTCCATTGTTCACTGATGAACAATATTTTTAGTGACAACCTATTTAACTGAAGCTTAATTAGTAATTATTTAGATTCTTTCAATATTTACCTTAGAATTTAAAATCTGCATATTACCCATGCAGAACTCATTCCCTGAATGAGGGCAGGTGCAGGCTGGCAAGTGTGAAACCAGACCTGTGTAACTGTCCTTACTCCTGTGGACACCAGGCACACACATTTCTGTTGGAATGGAGAGCTCAGGACAAGAATAATGGGGGTACAAAAGCTGGATCAGTCAAAGGGAGGGCTGAATGCATGTGGTATCAACTAAGGGATCAGACACACAAAGGCTCATAGCCAGAAGTAAAATATTTTGCCAGATGCTGAGCTTCCATCAGGTCTTATCCCAAAGCAAATCAAGGATACTGCTGTATAGCTCCTGAGAGAATGATGGTCAGTGTCTCCACATGACTGACCACCTGCATGCCTGCAGCTATTCATATGCTTAACTGTGGCAGCTTGCAAAGATAGAAATGTCAAATAAGAGAACTTGCTGAAGGAACAATCAGGATTACTGTAGTGTACCACACCTGAAATTAAATGAAAGCAGTACCAGAACTATCTAGTACTATCTCAATGTTATCTGCAAAACACATCTGGGTTCATCCTACTTCTTTTAAGCATTAGACAGCCTTGTTTCATGAACTTAGCTGTAACTATTCCCCCTCTGAAGAGACAGAGAAAGGGTACAGTCTGTACTATGAAACCAGTATGGTTGTAATTTTGCTTCACAGATCAATGTGTTCTTCAATGTTTTACAGTGCATTTTAGTCTGCTCCCCAAAACTAACCTGGAAGAAAACAAAAAAAAAAAAAAAGAAGAAAATAAAACTGGCTAGAGAAAAGTATTTTCTCAGGTCCTGCATTTATTTTATAGCAATATACAGAGAGATCAAGCCCTTCCAAAGAATGTTTGACTAGCACAGTCTTGCACAGAACCCCTCTCCACCACTTGCCCCGGACCAGGGTGCATTTCCTGGCACAAATCAATGATACTTTGCCATAGACTTCTCCAAGGAACACCAGTTACACAGACAACCAGCCTATATTCATTAGCTAAAAAATGCTTGCAAAGGGAAATTACACTCTTCTCGTAGGCATTTCATTTACACATCATAAATTAAGTGTTCCTCTTGTTACTACAGCTACCACATGCCAACATTTATATGGCACAAACTTTGCTCTTACGCCTTTCTGCCTTCTCAAGATATGCTTTTGTCGGATTATTTTTCACCTCAGCAGCCATTACGTGTGACCTGTTGTGGATATTCAGCATCTGCAAAGATGGTGGGGTGGTGGTAAGTCTTGTGCAGAAGTATGATGAAAAATTTAAAGTGCCTAGCTAGCCTTTTTGGAAAAGTATATGGTGGGGAGGCAAAGAGTAGGAGGTGTTTACTACAAAACAGCTTAGGCTCCATGTTTCTTAGGTTTTTTTGGTGTACCACATCAGCCATTTAACAGCTTCACACCCAAGAGCAATGCAAGTCTGTTTACAATAGAAAAAGTAAAGCTACTCTGTTTTCCTTGAAGGAAGTTGCCTCATAGTTTTGGGTCAGATCTACACCAACAGCAGCTGGTCACGATCAGACATCATTTGCCCAGAGACAAAGCCTGTATGTTTTGTACATATTTCAAAAGGTGAGAAGTATTAGATGAAACAGGGTCTTATAAAAAATTCTTATTCATGTGCACGTCTACCAGAACTTACACCTCCTCTGTAATGTTTGGGTAACCCCTGTTAGTGTTTATCACCTGACTGGAACTATTACTAACTCTCCTATTTTCAAATGCAACCAGTGTGGGAGAATTTGAGAATACCTGTCCTCAGAAAATTACCTCAAATAATCAATCTTTCTGAGATGGTAATTGGCTTTAAAACTACATTCCCTGATACCTAAAGATACTGCCTTGTTTATAGTCCCCCTGAGCTGACTCTCTTAATGACAAGACCAAGAAATGAAATATTCTTTTTCGTTTTAATGTATTGGGTCAGCCCTGGAAACAGAAAGACCATTACCAAATTAAATCTTTTCTTTTTTTTCTACTTATTAAAGAAGAAATCAAAAGAAAGGCATTCTAGACAAGAGTCACACTGGTAGCTAACACAATTTTCTGAGCAGTGTATGATTTCTTTACTTCATAGCACATTGAAGTTTGCCATAAGGGTAACTGCTCCTACTGCTCTGCATGCCCTCAGTAGAAATCAGAGCAGCTTCAAGTTCTAACTCCAGTGAACAGCTATGGCTAGTGCCTTAGAGGAGGAGTCAGGAAAATCATTGCAAGCCAGAACAGACAGGCCACACCAGTCAGTACAACTGTGCTTTGTTTGAGGGTTGGGTTCCTCTACTGTCCTGACAGACTCTCCCCAGGGGAAGCTAAATGGCCTCAGTGCTGTGCAGTTCCTGCCCACAAAATGCCATGCTTCAGTATAAATAAAAAAGAATTACTGTAAACAGCAGGTTAATAAAGACAATGGATCTACATTTGATGATGGGAATAATTCACATTTGGGAAGGACACACAATATTTAATCTATTCATCTTTAAAGAGACCTCATCTCCATATTAATTAAATTTAATCTTTACGTCTTTCTCTTGATCAGAGTAGTCATCTTTGATGGAGAATTAACTTCAAAATACACTTAAAGTGAAAAAAATGCAGTGATGTACTTGTGATGTAGCTATTAGCTGAGGCACTTTTTGAGTAGGGGTGGGAGCAGGATTCACTTCGAGAGACCTGTATAAGTCTTTTAGATATCCTCAGTTTAGGCAAATTAATCAAGCTCAAATGTGTTTATCTGACAGTGACCTACCTGAACAGCCCTCTATACTTTACTGACCATACTGGCCAGATTTACATTGATTAAAAGCAGCTTAGACACTAATCAGACATGAAGACACCTCTAGTTACCTGCCTGAATCCAGATTCAATACTACCTAGTGTGATCAAACAAGCTGAGAACATATTAAACAGACATAGGATTGGCCTGGGGGTTTGCTTCTTGAACAAACAGAACATTTTCAACCTACTTTTTTTCAGTCAGTTCAAAATTAACAACTTTGAATAAATTAAGGAGCTGCACAACTGCTGCAATAGAAGGCAACAGAAACACCCAGACAATTAAAAAAGGCTGGTGATACTGTCCTGTTTAAATCTGATTATCCTCTGTTTGATACTGACTATAAATAGTACAGAGCACATAAACAACTGGGCATATTTTGAAAGGCCTTTGTTGGATTTGCATATCCTCATGGCACCATTTCTTAAAGAACTTAATTAGCATAAGGAGCCCTCACCTCAGCAAGCTGCTTTTGGACATGTGTCCTGTCTCATAAATAAGTGTATTTGCCAACTCTGTAATAACAAGAGTTATGATAAACAGTGGCAAGTTGGACAGGAAGGAATTCTCCATTCCAGTTGGGGATCACTTACAGACTTTTATTCTGTTGAGTTCAAAGGCCTCTGTTTTCTGCTTCAGAGAAGAGATTGCTTGTAAGATTTGTGTGAAGTTTTTAAAATTCGTATTTTCTTTGGGCCTAATTTTGTGGCAAACCAATACAAAATGCAATTAGTTAACAAGCAGTTGGTGTTTCTCAGGAGGCAGGCAGCCTTGATGGATCAGGACATGCTTTGCATTTCTTCAAGTAAGGAAATACTTATTATGAACTTGGCCTTCCCTCAGGACCTTCTGTAAGCACAAGGAACCACAGCTTGGAAAATCAAATAAGAGCAAAAAAACCCCAAACCACAGGCTGTATCTCTTCACCACAGAGATGACTATTGTGTACATCAGTCCAGAACTGGAGAATTTAAAATGTCTTTGCAAAATAATACTATGTCAAATCCCTACCAAGACCACAAAAATATGTGAACTGAAGTGACTCTCTGCTGAGTAACAAATTAAATACTGGAGATTAAAAGTAAAAAAAATCCAAACAAACAAATCCTTGGACTAATAGTAGTTTATCTCTCTAATTATAAATTGCAGTTACAGGCATCGTATTAAATAAGTTCTTGCTTGCACATGTGAGTAATACTTAAGAGACAAATTTTTAAGAAATCTTCTACACAATCACTGGCCATATCTATTGCACTGAACAAACAGATATACATACAATAATATTCAGGCTGACAATCAAAAAAAGCCAAACTTTTTTGTCTTGGAATTTCCACATAGTGTTCATGAATACTATTCAAATACTTTCAATTCCATTTTCCACTTATTAGAGGACCTGTCTTTTACCCAGAATAGAGGGTCAGATAAGTAAATGAAGAATCAGTTATAAAGGCACTGTACCTACTTTTGTCACTTCAGGGAGGGAATGAGTTACTGTATTCTCTACTAAATGAATAAACTGCATTCCTTTCATACCTGGATCAGGTTTTTGCATTGATTTTATAAGTACCAGTAGGTGACTGTACATGTACATTACATGTACATAATTTAATTCCATAATATACAGAATGGTCTTCCCAACCCTTTGTTTGTAAGTGATATTAAAAAAATCTAGTCTGACAGTAATACTAGAAAGAGTTAAAAATCGGTATTTCATCATGTATCAAAGATGATAATTAGTGCTGCAATAGGAAGTTCACATACTAAAACTCAAATAAATGTAACATTGATAACCTTGATTGGACACCCAAATGCATCTGATTCCTGTATGCAACTTCCTACAAAAAGTTCTAGCTTAGTCTTTAAAATTTCACCAAACTTCAGTTTTGAAAACTGGAAAGAAACACAGATACAGAATTTGGGATGAATGCCACCTACAACTAGAAAATGCTGATCTCATACATGGGAAATCAAGACTATGGAAGGTCCTTCTCAAGTCTTTTTGTCTCCTTGAGGAGACAAACCAACATTCAGGCTTTAGAATTGGTGTGTAAAGGAACTGTGTCTGAACCTGCACTGAAACTGTACAATTAGCTGTTTACAGGGACTGTTAAGTGACACCCTTTGGAAAAAGATGAGAGATTCACAGAGTAAGATTTGCACTCAATGACAGGTCAAAATCTTTCAACTCACCTTTTGGTGGAAAATAGGACTTGCTTTCTGCTTTGTGAGGCCAGTCTACTACCAAAGGCCCAAATCGTCTGAAGCTAGCAGTAATTTCATCTAAAAGCAAGTATAATAATTGCAATTAAAATGATATAAACTTCATGAAAACGTCCTGTTTAGCAAAGGTTGACATTTCATGAAAAAAAAAAAAAAGGAACAGTATGTCAAACTTTTACAAACAAACAAAAAATTAAAAATAAACACATCACCTAAAGCATAAATATTTATACAATAGATTTCTGGTGACTTTAAGCTTCTGCTTGGTTTTTATTGTTTAGTAACAGTAGCATTTCAGATGCTCCTGTTGCCAGATCTACTATACCTCCTGCACAACTTTGTGATTCCATTCCAGCCACTCCTTCCTGTTGTTGACCATAAGAACCTTTTGCCAGAAGGAAAAAATTAAACCACCCTGAAGTCTACAAGAGCCTAACTCAGAAAAAACAAGTATGCTCCATTTCTTTAAGTTGCATTCTGTCAGCAGCATATATATGGGCAGGAAAGAAAGAAAATCCATTAGCATGGGTCTTCGTTTAGGATCTGTATTAAAGGCAACAGCACACATTTGAATTTGAGGCTGAAGCGCATCAGAAAAAGATGAAGTATATTATTAAAAGAAATCCCTTAAGTAAATTGCAGGAAAGCATCACAATGAAGATTAAACAAAAATATGGTCTTTCCATGTCTGAAAATTAATTAACCAAAGTTAGCTTATTTGGCTTATAAGTTACTCTAGGATAACCATAAAGTTTGTAAAGTTTACATTACAAAGCTAGCATGCAATTTACATTTATCTGCACAGGAGGAACATGATGTTAAACAGCATGAATACTTTAAAGCAGCAACTCAATCCCATAACAATCTGAGCTTCTGCAGTACATTCCTTGTTCAGTGCATCACAGAGTGCTCTGCTACTTGACCTTCCTCCACCTTAGTTTCTCTATTTTTGAACAGGAATAATATTAACCTTTCTAAACCACTTCTGAGATCTTCAGGTAATAGTAAAATAGAATTTGAAATTCAATTACGAATGGGAGTTTTCTATGAATAAAGAATAAAGCAGGCACAGACAGATGACACTATGAAGGGCTAAGATGTATTTGAAAGGCATATGCAAGGTAAGCAGGAACACAGATCCCAGGCATCACATGTAACTCCACAGTCTGCAAGTGCAGAATCAGAGACAATTGAACCATCTCAAAACCAAAAGAGATTGATGACATCAAATGAAACTAAGCTCAACATATCCACCAACTCTCATTAAAAATATGTATATAGCCTTTTACATCACAACATTATTTCGCTGGGCAGATTGCTTCTGCTACTTGGGTCTATTTTTTTGAAAACCTCTCTTTTTCTGTCCCTCACAAGTCAGTTTTCAGGCAGCTGACCTTCATCAATGTCTGGTGGGAGGCCTCCAACAAACACTTTCCGGGAAAAGCGCTCGATCCGTTCTCCGTTCTGATGGGCTGAGTAGCAGGTCGGTGAATTCAAGACTCCAACTTGATCACTGTGACCATCATCCAGCAAACCATCATCTATTGGGAAGAGGGAAGAACGGCCTTAAAAAGAAAAGATAATAATACACATTAAAATAACCTTGTAGCAGCATGTGGTTATGGAATTTTAGGGAATGGTGAAAGAGCAATTTGGAAAGTAAAAAGGAAAATATCAAGGTATTAGGAGAGTACACATTAGTTTAAAAAAAGCTTAAGAAAATGAAAAATGTATTAAACTTCAAAAAGGAAATGGAAGATTGCAAGCTGGTATCACTGTAGCATAATACTTCAGGCTACATTATACTGTAGTTACTCTGCTGCATCCAGTAGGAAAGCAGTAATTTGTTTTTAAATAAAGGGTCTTATTCATAAGGAGATCACATTAAGGGCTGCTTAAGTGAGTTTCATTAGTTTGCCTTTGGTTTAGCTTCAAGTTAATTTGATAACTTCCATCACCTGAACGACTTCCAAATCTCTAAATATCTTATACTTTAACTTAATAGAGGGAAATAGAGAAAACATGTATACAATAAGAAGATTCAAACAGGTATGTTTCCTCTTCTCTTCTAAAGGTATCTGATGCTGATAACATAAGAACAGATTTAATTTCTAAGAGAATTTAAGTAAATGTGCAAAATGTAACACGTGAAAACTGAGTCACAGTGCTTATGTATGCTTCTCACTCTCCAGTTTACCACAGTTTTGGAGGGAAGCCTTGTGGTGGTTCCTAACACGTAGCAACCTGAAATGAGATTACAGTCACCCTGAAAAGCAAGTGCAAAATCTGAGAGTTCACAGCATGGCTTTGCAAATGCAAACTGATCAAAACAGATGTATAGATGGCAGGGCAAAGTGAAAACATCATGATTCTGTCCCACTTCTCCCCTATTTTGTATTCAGAAAATTTAGAGAGGTCCAAACCGAAGGAAGACATCTTATTTGAACTTCCAACTGCTGTAGATTAGCAACATCAAGACTGTCAGTTTCAAATTCAGAAGTCAATCATTTAACTGCAAAAAGGTCTAAAAGAAACCCTTTTAAGAAGCCAGATAAATACCCCACATCACCGTTTCTTCAGAAGTGCAATTTTTCCTATTTCTCCCTCCCTCATTCTTTAATCAATTCAACTGTTTTCCAAAACCAAGCAAGCTAACAACACAAACAAAAAGAAATCTAGCACACTTTGGGAAAGCAAGTTGATTTTTTTTATCTTAAATAGCCAGCTTCTTCCAGATTCATCCACTGCAAATCCATCTGCAGGATCAGTTGGTTCCTCAGAGCTGAGAGCCATACTGCACTCTGTACCTGTCAGCCCCTTGCAGAGGAATACTACCAGGAAAGCCCTCTTGGAACACCTGATCAGCTAGGGGCCATTCAATTTGAGAATAACACCTGAAAATTAGGTGCTTAAAGACAAGGCTGGAGAACAGACAGCAAATATCATGACCTATATTGTGATAATGCCTAATAACTCTGACTTGGTATCTAAATCCAGAATAAAAGCATAGTACATTTAAACCAAGTGAAAACTCAAGATGATAGAAAACCAAATATCACAAAATGTGATGGGGATCAGAAAATAGAGGCAGGACAATGGGGCTCTACTAAGTAACAGAAGACTGTAACTACATCATCTTGATGGGGGCATTTCACATTTATGTCTTAACCAGTCATCTGATGAGGAGGTAGTAGCTGGTGCTCCATGGGGCAGAAAAGAGAGGAAGCAAAAGAAAGTTAATGCAGTTTGAAGAAGCAGAAAGTTAATGCAGTTGGAAGAAGTGGGAAGATTTGGTTACACCATCAGGAAAGGGGGATGTAAGGATGGGTTCCTGAATGACTAGTGAATGATGGAGAAGATGGAGCTGTTATCACAGCAACAGTGAACGGAACAATAGCTAAAGGAAGAAGTAAGACCCAAATTGGAAGAACTCACAGAAACCTCAAAAGTGAAAATTTAAAGAATTTTCACCAACATATCAGAGTTCTTACCTGAAATTTAAAGTGACTGTAATGTAGCTAGGTTAACTGCAGTGACTTAACATGCCAATTTTAATGAATGTATTGGAATATTTTCACAAAAGCATTTTGTGTGTGTGGTTTTCAGGTTTTGTTTCATTTCTTAAAAATACACAATTTGAACACTTGTTTAGTTTTATGACAGTGGAAAGAATTCAGCAGCATCTGCTGGGAACTGTCAGAACATGACTACACTATTACACACATTGACCATGATCTAGATCATCATTCCTCCCTACCAAAGGCTACCAAGCAATCAGTTATGAACCCATGCAGATGTCAAGAGAGACACATTCACTATGCTGTGAATACTGGAAGCTATCAAAGATCTTGATGTTTTTGCTGCACACTTTACATCATCTTCCTAACAACCACAGGTCACATCCTGATGTAAAGCAGTAGAGCTTTTCCAAGGTCAGGGAGCATATGTATTGGCTTATATTAGAAAAAATGATTACTATTTCTAAGAGTTGTCTACTAGACTTCTTGGTAGGTTTATGAAAGGCTTTTAGTTTGTACAATGTCACTTGAACAGAAGCAAAATTTGAGTTAGAACTAGCAAACTGTACACTTTTAAAAGGGGCAATGACTGCAAGCAGTAGCCATTAGCATGAACTAAATTATGATTAGAACTACAGTGCTTTAACTGATTAAAGGATTTGTAATTCAAACTCTAAAAGGAGATCAATGACTGTAACAATCCAGACTGCACCCCTCCTTCAGTTGATCTTCCCCAAACTAAGACAACATGCAGATAAGCATTTATAATCAACAATCTGGATTAATTGTAATGATCAGTAACAGCTCAGTCAGAATTAATTGTACTGTAACAAACAGAAGTGAATTACCTCGTCTTCGCCCATAACTCCTCGCTGCATGCAAACAAAGGACAAATTGTAACATGTCAAATCACTGCATCATGCCCACATATGAAAATATTTAAGATACACGGAACTATGTGGGTAAGAGGTAAGTAAAAATCCACATCAGTACTTGCCGCTGATAACTGTAGATGAGAAAGCATTAAACTAAAGTCTCACTTAAATACCATGCCATTTTACTATGAAATGGATGTTAGCACCAGCTGTAAAGAATATACTTTAAATTATTTCAATGCATCTTTATATTTGGTCTTCGTGTTACTTTAGGATGCACACATTTTGGTAAATTCGTAATTCATCCTCAGAAATGTGATTTTATATCTTACACAAATGTCTAAATAAGACACAGGGTACTGAAATGGCAGAAAGGAAAATATTACTTTAAAAAGCACGTAGCAAGTGTTATATTAATCACAGAAACATCCTGGTCCATGGAACAGTTTGTACAGTCCTTTGCAGTGACAATACAAATGCTATAAGCCGTGACCTTCTTTTTGCATGAAAAGACCTAGCAGAAAATTAACCGCAAGGTTTTGTTTGAAACAAAAGACTCCTTGTGGAAGCAAACAAAATCAGGGCACAAGTCACAAGAAATAGCATTGTATCAAAAACACTGCACAAAGGCAAAGCAGTAATTTCTGACAGACAGCAAGTAAATCCAAGATTTTCCTAACTTCTGAGTTTTGCAAGATTCTTAAAGAGATGGTGCTTCTCGCCACAGCTCAGACCACAGTGCTGGCTGCTGTCTGAGGACTAGGAAACTAAAAATAGGCAGATTACTAATACAAAAACTATTAAGCTGTGTGTAATTTCTTAGTTACGTTTCCACAAAGTATTTTCTATTCCCGCTGCACAGACTTTGTATCTGAGAAAGATTATTTTCATCATTGCAGCTTTGCAGTTAAATACCCAAATAGAAAACATCACTATAAACCCTAGTGTTGTAGCAACATTTATGAACAAAGATTGCTGTGCCTGGTCATTATTGTTTAGTTTTTACTAGGAATCCATGCACACCTGTCCAAAAAAGCAACTGTGGTTCTGGGACATTTAAATATATGCAGCCTCATAAACTCAGTGATTCATTAATGTCACCCACTGTTCTGTTCTCCTGGTACCTTCCATTTTTCAAGGGGTGTAAAATTTTTTTTACTAAGTATAATTAATTCTTTTCCCTTTATTATGTCAATCCCTTCCTACGAGGAATTCAATGGAATTGCTAAGAATGAATTCTTATAATGTCTCTCCTCGTTTTTTCTCCCTGAAATCTGTTGATTTTTCACAGCAGTCACCATATTCCTATCCAAGTTGCATTGAAACCACTTTCAAATTGATATGAATAGTCCGTTGCTTGAAGTTTTTCAGATCCCCCAAATTTCTAACAGTGTGAGAAAGCAGAAAAGCCCATTTTTTGAAAGAAACCAAGGGGAAAACACCTAAATTCAGGTTTCCTCCATTAAAACAATGGCTTTTTCTAGGTGATCAGTGCTCCCATCAGGGTGGCCAGTGCTGAGCTCCCTGGCAGCGCTGCTGCAGTGCGCGGCTCTGCGCCGGCTCCCAGCACCGCTAAAGCCTCGGCTGCTGCCCCGCACGCCTTCTGTCCCACACGCCTCCTGCTTCTGCCACCCCATCAGCTGGAGCCAGCAGCGGCAATTCAAGTGCATCGCATCCATTGCAATGGCTGCAGTGCCACATTTTCTCTCAGTAATAGATACATATTCAGAAGGATCTTCAGGCACCAGCCTTCGGAATACAGTTCCTTCTCTTCCGCTCCTTACTGCCCTCCAAAAGAGCTCAGATCATTTCTTATATTCTTATGTATATAGTTTCTTATAGTCACGACAAGCTGATGTGCATAAAAATGTTACAGAACATCAGAACTGATTTTTTGGGTCCAATTTTAAGGATAAATACAAATGCATTATTAAAATGTTAAGAAAAACCCCAATGTCAATTCAACATAAAAGGGTAGTTGCTGCAGTATTTTATATATATCTGGAAATCACAATAAAGAACCGAAGTTTTCTGTGTATTGCATAATGATGAAATAAGAGAAAATCACTGTATTTGATGTAGTTACATTCTTTACTTGGATGACAAAGCCCCTTCCCTGCTATTTCTCTCTCTTATCCATTTGGATTGCAGGCTGCTCTGGGCAGGGATTTTCTGCCACTCTGCACCTAGAAAAATGTCATCCCATTCTTAGACAATCTGTAGGCACTGTTGCAATAAAACATGATCATTAAGGTCAAAATGAATGGGTTTGTAAACCTTGTTATTTACTATTTTCTATCCAGACTTTAAGAGCACAGTAGTTATATTATAGGTAAGTTTTTTTAATAACAGTAAGTATAAACTGTTACTAAATATATGATGTTAAAGCAAATCCATCCTGCCTTCATGAAACTTCAGTATTTTAATCCCTCCACATTACTCATATATATCAAGCTTTCTTTCAAAAGCTAGACAGTTCCACTGAATCAAGTTATTAGTATATTGTAAGCAGTAAAATGATTCTTTCCAAACATATCAGATTAAATCTGAAATATTTCTGTATTAAAATAACAAGCACACAGTGGTGTACACCTTTCAGTGCATGCAGTCTATAGACATATTTAATTATAGATTTAGCTATAGAGAAGTTTTATATATACATATATATGGATTTAGCATATACATCTATGTGGATATGTTCAGATAAATAATTACAGGAGAGCCAGCCCTTGGAGAAAGGTGTGACACTGTAGGCATGTAATTGATTTACAACCACAAAAACAGAGAGATTAAACTTCTTCCTTCCTGAGTTTGTTGAAATAGTAAATTAATGCAAAAATACTTTTTGCATCTTTTAGTCTATAAAGCAGGATATCTTAATTAGCCAAAAACTCTGAAGGATTTCAAATGAGAAAGTACAAGAAATACACTGTTATTTCTAGAAAACATAAATTAGGTAACACACAGAGAAATATAATGATCCCCAATGAAGTCAAATAACATTGGAACCTTCCAACATTAAGAGTGCTATGTATAAAATGAAGACCTTCCCTTACAGTTAAAGCCTGTAACGTTGAAGTTGCATACTACCAAGTCTTATTAAATATGGAAAATTTACATTATGTTGGCAATGCTATCACACAGTAAGTGTATAATTTCCATTTTATTCCGATGTGTTTTTCAAATATATAGTGGAGATCAAATATGTACATATTTAAATAATTCAAGTGAATTAAAAATATTATGTTGAATAACAGGAAAAGCTATTAGGAAAGCTTCCTGTATTTAAGGATATATATTTATTTATGATAGAAAATAATACAAAAATACTATCTGTCACTAATATTTCTTATTTAATGATCAAATAATGACAATGAAGCCTTTTTCATTAATACTGACGTCATTTAGAGAAATCCATAAACAACTGTGGTAAAAACTTCCCAAGAGTCTAGACTAAAGGAGGAAGATGTCTAATTCCTATTTTATTCTACTGGATTTGACTACATTCTAATAAGATTTATTTAGAAATCATATTTTGATCGATTTTAAGGTTGGAAGAGATTGTTCTGATCATTGAAGTTTGGCATGCCTAACAGACTCATTTAGCAATTCCTGTATAGGAAGTTTAATAACTTCTGTTTTTTAGAAGCACAACCAGCTACAATATCTTTAAGATGGAAAGTCTCACAGACCCTTGCTGAACTCATCAAATGGTAAATTGTGCTTTAATAGCCATTAGAATAATTTGATGTATTAAAACTATAAAAGAGAGGTGGGAACCTTGTAATGGGGGAAAACACCCTGCACCTCAACAAACTCTTGAATTATTACTTGCTATAAAAAGGTTCTAAGTTAACAATTAAAGATGTAGTCAGGTAAATCCATTCTAAACTGTCTTCTTTTGACTTTTAAGAAATAGCAGCTATTAAAAATGCATTGCTTTTTTACAGCTTGAGCTGAAACAAGATATATAATTATCATATATATAATTTATTAAAACACATAAATCAGCTTTCCTTTGGTTCATTTCATTAATTTAAATAATGAAAACTGTAAATATTAATATTAGATACAGTTCAGTAAGTACACCTGAAATGAGCTGGAAAATATCTATCATTTAAGAAGGAAAAAAATAACTTGCTAAAATAAGTTTAATAGAAGCACTTAGTCTTAAAAGGAATTCCATCCTGGAACCTTTCTGGAATCCAGAGATACCAGTCTCCTAAAACCAAAGCCAGCTAAAATACAGGGTCATCATCTAGTGGGAAGTATTAGTAGTACACACATGGGTTGGCCCAGGATACTTTATGTTGGTGCTTTTCTTTCATGAAGGTCTGGTATTCCTGCTCCTCTTCAGAGCAACTACACCACTTGCTGAGAAAGAAAGGAACGAGTGTGTGTGTCTGGATGAGCAGCCCTCCCCTTCCCTAGTCCTCCCTCCAAGGCAGCAATTGCAGGCATGCAGGGCAGTGTCTCCAAGGCAGCACTTGCAGGCATGCAGGGCAATATTAGTCTATCCACTCCAGCAGAAGGAAACTGGTCACTACAACTTTATCAGCCAATGTTCAAGCTGTAATTCTCATTACAACACATTTGGAGGAAACCCCTCAATCATTGCTAAGAAATAAAATGGTGCTGAGTCTGAGCAGCTGGAGCTTCCTAGAAGCTTCTGTTCCCAGGCTGTAAGGAGCTGCAGTTCCTGCAACTGGAGGTGGCTCTGAGTGGTGAATGCTGATGGCACTGAACTGCACTGACAGGTACACAGGAGAGAGCTTAGGTGTCTAAACCAGGCTTTAAATTAACTAATGAAGGGAACCCCGAAAAAATAGGTGCTGCAGCACCTAATTTTAGATGCTCATTATTTTTATCTCACCTATTGAAGGTTGGAAATAATATTGCAGCTTTTACAGAGGACAGCATTAAGTCCTAACTTCCAAACTACAATAGAGACCCCACCAACAAACAAGATACTCCTCAGTGCATATTCCAGCTCTGTGTAAATTTTTCAGTTTAGACTAGTACAACTCAGATGCATTTTTCCAATGTCCAAAAACCTTTTATCAGAGATATTCCATAGAGTGTTTTCTCCTGTACTGTTTTAGAATGCAAAACCATAAGAGAAGCTTATCGTTCTAAATATTAAAACAAGTTAAAAAGTATATTAATTTCTTACACTGATTGCATTGAAATATTTGACAGTTGCCCTGAAGACTGATTGGTTTTTAATACCTTCCCATCTAACACTTCATTATGAATCAGCAGATAATGAGAATTGCACATAAAACACCTCAACAAAACCAGTTTGCAGAACAGATCTTGCAGTTGTTGCTAAATACAAAAAGTTAACTGTTGTAAATGTTGTAACATCAGGCACATTGACATGCCATGTACAGGAATCAGGCCTGTGCGGGGTAAACACTGATTTTATTTCAATTGTTAAGTAGCTATTTTCTCTTTTCAAGATCATCCATTACCCTAAAGAACTACAGTGAAGGCCCCAATTTTTCAACTGTCTGTTGTGCAGTATTTTCCTTTGCTGGATATCAAGCTGAACTTTAATTTCGTTAAAACTGTAAGCATTTACTCAGTGTTACACAGGGGAAAATAGCTATTTATTACACTTTATATCCATATGTACAAGTGTAAATGACTGTGCAGAAGGGTAAGGCAATTAGAGAAACAGCACCACAGAGCCAACAAACCTGAAATAACTTTCTGACTGTATTTTTAATAGCTTGGTCTTTCCTGGCAATGTTCAGACCCATGGAGTCAATGACAACAGTGTAGTTGCCTCGTGTACAAAAGTCTCTCCTTTTTCTCACCCGGAGAAGCTGTGGTGTTAGAGCTCTAATTTATCCCAATGTAAAAAACATTTGTGTGCAGAACTCCTGATTTATTATTGACTTAGATGGATTACCAAGCTCTGCTTCCTTCTTTAGCCCTGAACAAAGGCTAAAGTTCATGCCTTCACTGAGCAGCAGATGTGCATGAAGTTTGACCTACTGGGAGAGGAACGCGAACATGAACTCCAACTTCAGCATGTTTCAGTTAGAAACAGCCAGTTCCAAAAAACCCAACAAAAATAAAATGGTATGTCCTGTAAGTGTAAGAGAAAGTACATCCCTTAGAGTTCATCCCTTATTTACACAAGATTTTATTGCCTAATTCCTTTTTGTGTGTCACAAGTTTCTAGCAGACCTCTGAAGAAGGTACCTCTGGTTTGCTTGAGAACAAAACAGAACAGTTTGCATCGTTCTGAGCAATTCAGGTTTCACATAAGCCAGATATAATGAAAGGCTGTTGCAAGATTAGTTCTTGCCATTCAACTCTGAAAAATGGCAACAGTCCCATCCACCTTGAAGACTAAAAGGCAAGTCATTCAATAACAGAATACAATAGTATAATTTTATACCAACATGTCAGATTGAAGTTAAGCTAGAGATAATTAGAAACTGTTACAAGATTAGCACTTACCATTTAACATCAGAAGATTGTCAGTCCCTGGATGTGGGTAACTCAAGCGACCTTAAAAGAAAACGAAACCCAAAGAACAAAACAAAACAAATGCAGAGGTTTTAGCCATTATTCTGGAAAAAATAATGAAAAATCACTGCTTAGAATTTAAATATAAACTATATTTCCAGCTTGCCTAAGGGAAATAAAGAGCTAATATTTAACTCCAAGCACATTAACCAACAATACCCTTGACCCAAGTTAAAGCTGACAAGAACAGACTTCTTAACCTTAATTCTCTGGTCATAAGATCTGCAATGTGCTTTGGGATCAGCTCCAATAGGATAAAGCCACTTTTTGTTTCATGACACCCAGAAATAGTGCTGACTGCTTTAGTCTTCTCTTTCATAGTGCCTGTGAATAACTGTACTATGCACATTGCTTAACAGAGTGGCATTTCTACAGTTTAGTGCTTCTTTACTGAAGCAATTTAATACAAATCATGTTAATAGGAATTAAGGCATTAAAATTTTATTAGCCAACTTATGACTGCATCTTGGTGTATTACATATAGCCATTGTATGTAATATTTTTCAGTAAGTCTGGCAGAAAAAGAGGACTCGTTTATCTAGAGAATTAACAAAATTAAAGAATATGCTAAATAACATTTTCAACATTTTATATTGAATAAAACTTACATGAAAAACTCATATCCAGGCATGAGAATTTTTCAAGTATTGCATTTTACTGCATTGGTGAAATGTTTAATAGATAAATGAATGGTTTAAAATGCACAGCTGAAGTCTCTGTTCACTACAAATTCTTTTTTATTAAAGGAGATGTTTTCTGTTTACAGGAAGCTGCAAACATACCAGTAATGCACACTGACCTAGAGAGACACAATAGCTGCTGTGTTTGGAAGGAGTGTGCTTCAATGTGCAAAAAGCTGCATTTCCATCTATCTTGCTATTCAAACATACTCACTTGCTTAAAATTGGTAAGCATATATAAAAAACTACTGTCAGTTAAACATTTCAGTCTTTTGGAGGAAACTAGAATGTTTATGAAGGCATACAGAAGCATCCAGTTGGTAGCAATGGGTGTTTAGATCTCACACAGGTTTAAAGAGGAATACATACACATGTGGCAAGATGTATTAGTAGGACACTGTCACACTCTATTAGAGGTCACTCTTTCTAAAAAGAAATGAGGGGAAAAAAAGGAAACCAAACCAAACCAGAAAGAAAACCAAATCAGCAATTCCTATATTAAAGTTGTCTAACTTAAATTCCTATCTCACAACCTCTTTTTTTTATTTTCTTCTTTCTCGTACTGTTGGTAAACACATTTGATTAGCAGGAAGACTGGAAATTTCTTTCTTAATACAGGCTATTTTATACAGCTTTATAATTTACAAGATTTGTGGAAAAAAAGTTTTTTATACATCCATGTACTATTTTTCTTCCACAGATTTCATTATTATAACAGTGGATGGTATCAGAACAACTGCAGTCTCAGTAGGAACTATTTGCTTTGGAATTTGGAAGTGGGGAGAAAGTAGTGAAGGGCCAGGGCAGCCTCCTGGAAAAGGCCAGGTAAATGCCACCCAAAAGGACTGTGCTGTCTTCTGTAATGTTGACAGGATTTCTGAGCAGGCTTAGGCAAGATGCTAAACATAAATCTTTGCAGAAGCCTCTGTTTTCATGTTCCTTATCTCCAAGACATCCAGTTTTAATATATGAGCCATTTTTTTTTGTCATGCTGGACATTTATAGGTATACCTGATGTTTCTTGGAAATATATTTTTCCCTTCTAGCAAAGCATGCTGGTGGAATATGTAAAGAATTAGGAACAAGGCATTCTTAAACTGCAATCTGAGAGCTGCCAGACTGGTGTAGAACAAGTCACTTTACTACTTAATTTTTTGTTCTATAAAGGTAATACTCATTTGCCTAACAGCAAGGACTTTAGAAGATTATTTGCTGTTACCATTGATACAGGGTGCTACAGAAATACTTTGCAACAGTATGAGCTGTTTCTCGCAAATCAGAATGCTTTATCTATCTAGAATAACAATAGAAACCGTGAGAAATTATCTCAGCTTGAACCTCCTCAAGCTGGTGCTGACAAGTGTTTTTCCCTGTCTGTATACATTTATCATTTTTCCTATTCAGCAAGGGAGACAAAAGATACACTTTTTTTTTTCTGCAATTACTACAAAAAAACAGGTCAGTCTTAAGGAGAGAGAAGCCCACCAGTGTCAACACCTGGAGAGAGGCAAACTACTTCAGAAGACAGCAAAGTCTGTGTTGACAACTCTGTTTTTGCATTCTTGTGCTTTTTTTTCCCATCTAGCTTCACAAGCTGCATGTGAGTCATAGGTGCCCAAGTGAAAGTGATAAAACAGCAAAGCTCTCTTCACTCAATGGCAAGAGGGAGGGTGCCCTGGGGAGCTGGGCACACTACCTTGTGAATCACAAATGGAAGCAATCAAATCTTGCTGTGTTTGGGAGATGAATTTGCTAGCTCAGGTAATGGATGACTTGAAGGTTTGAAAGGGAAGTGAGTAGTGCTCAGTACATACTCAGTACATGTCCAGATCACTGATACTTCTTTTGAGTCTTATATACATAATTATTTAAATGAAATCATACTCCATATTATGGCATTCTAGTGAACTTAATACTTGAGTTTTCTATCTTGTCTAATACTTGGACATATAACCTTAAAACAATTTTTAACATAGAAAGTTTGCTTGCTTTTTCAAAATACAATGACTGCTACTTGATACATTAGCTTAGATTCTTATTCCTCAGATTACCTTGAAGCAAAACACAGTGTTTCCAGGGTGCCCACCTGAATTTACTGGTATATATATAAATTCAGAACACTTTATGAATGGAACTGGGCGTAAGATCAGTCATACAGAACTCTGATTACACTATAATGGATTATTCTAGTTAGATGACATACCAAATATTAAACCTTACTTAAAATACCAATATATAAAATACATATGGGAGAAGCCTCTTATAACCATTTACTTTGCTTCTATCAAATATTTCTTTCTGTCAGCTATTTTCACTGCATGTTGGTCAATGCATTAAATAAAAGCACCATTTTAAGAACAGCCCTCCCCACAAAACCCATCTAATCCCATCCTACTTCAATGTCAGTAATCTGAACTCATTTAAACCATTCAATAGATAGTCCAACAATTTCAGTGTCCTCTACCTGCTTAAAAAAAATATAGAGAATGCTTTACTAGTCTAAAATCAACCACAAATTAGTTAGAGAATGTCTAGTATTTAATAATAGACATACTAAATTCCTGAAAAATTAAAAGTAATAAATTCACTGGCTACAGAATTTAGCTCTGCAGCATCCAAATCAGTGACATGTTCCTGTCTGGAACAATCACAATGCCCAATATTACAGCTCTGCATCATAAAATATCATGTTACAGACATTTTCTCTCTGCAAAACCTGAACTTCATCACATTGTTGCTGATTAATTCTCCCATATTATGCCTATATTCAAACCAGTATGACTAAGGAGAAGCAGCTCTGTTTGACATTTCTTATGCAACCAGAGTTCTATTAAATCTACCCCCTTTTCCATATCTAAACGTGAATAATGTTAATAGAGCTGCTTGGTATGTATTTCTCACAATGTATTCTTCTAGAAGGACAGAACAAATTTAAAAGCTTGCAAATAATTTTTCATGGGCCAGTTTATCCACTAAATCCAGTTAAAAGTCTTGCTAATCCAAACCATGAGGAAAGAGTAACAAACTTCGTTTTAGCTACATTTCTGTAATCTCATGTTACTAATATGGGCAATGGAATTTTAGGTTTTTTGGTAAGCTTCTGAGCATACAGATATAGCTGTGTTTACTTTTCAAGGCAAATTCATACCTACTTTTGGAAACACATAGCTTTTATTACTATTTAACTGTTAAATTGGGATAGTTTTAAGTGTTAAAATTGCTTTAAACATTGCTGAATCAGTTTCACAAGTTTGATATTCCATGTCTACTCTCCCCTCTTTTTTTGTGGTTCTTAAAGGGTTAAATGGAGACTGAGAATCTCAAAATCCTTTCCCATCTTCCCTTTTTAAGAGATGTCCAGACGAGAAAAATCTTCCACGTTAAGCTTTTCCAAACTACTTTAACTGGGCAGTGAATGGCTGAGGATTGCAGCAGTTTCAGAAAGCTCCCTTTTTGAATCAGTGTAGTTAAGACAACAGCACAAAACATTGTTTGGACAACACCTGGTTACAAAAAAGCCTAGATACTACATTTATTATGCAAGTCCTAATGAGGCTAAATGTGCTGTCTCTGATAGTCTATTTAGCCAAATCAGTCCATCAGTCTTAAATATGTTCCTTTATCACTAGATGTTTCTATGACTGAAAGAGGAAACAATCTGTATGAACATAGCATTTAAGAGCAAAGCTTTTCCTTACATGCCTTTTTTGTTCAGCCTTAGAAACTCTTTTCTGAGCACAATCTGAATTACTCTAGGAAGCAATTGTGTCACTTTAAACCTCAGAGCTTCGTAAAACAAAATATAAAACAAAGTTCTTTGAAAACAAAAGTTACATATGCAAAGAAAGAAAATGTTCTCAACAGCGCTGCTGAGTCACCAGTGCTTTTCTTTTTACTTCACCGAGTGTGTGCCAGCAGGTTGCTTTTAAAAGAAAGATGTCCAGCAGCTGAAAAGCTCAACTAAACCAATTTAAGAAAAAATAAAACAAAGAAAGAGCAACACAGACTTCTAAATGTATCAGTTTAGTTTTCCCCACAGACAAGCCATTGCTCTTCCATGCAAAATAAAACACTTTCTTCTACATTTTTTCCATTACCTATTTTAGCCCAAATCTGGGCTATTCTGTTTCGAAAACATCTCATTTTCTACAACTTGACATCAAGCAGCATTGGTATTTGGAGAAAAAAGGTGGGGAGTGTAACCAAACAAGTACACAAGAGATGTGTCTGGAAATAAGTTATACCACCAACTCACATTATTTCAGGCTACCAGTATTGCAGTTCTCTCAACATAGTCTTACAGCATATTAAAAGAATAAAAAGGGTACTTAAGACATGTAAAAATGAATCAATTTATTTTAACTTTCATTTATTCTAACTTCAGTTTATATTCCATTGATTGGCTGGGGTATTCTTAAGCATTACTTTATGTATTATTTTGAAATGCAATTCAAGAAAGCTGCATGGGAAAGATTAGTTTTACTGTGATCAGTTTTTCTGCTGCAATTAGTGAAGTCACACATCTATACACTATTAATCTACCTTGAAAAAATGTCTTATTGAAAAAAATCACTTCTTTCTTTTGATCATGTCTGTAGTAATAACTAAACTTTGTCTAAGTGAAGCTGAAACTGTCCGTCTATGAGCAGTTTTTCTGGCAGGCACAAACTTAGCTTTCAGTGAATCATATCTGAAATAAAGTTTTTTCAAGTTCATGAAAGCAAAAGTGGTGAAATTTGACTTTTAAAATGGATCTTGAAATGCATAAATTAAAGCTGTGAGCTAGTACACACAGTGTCTGTTCTGCATTGTGTAAAATCTGAGACAAGATGCTTAGTCATACTCCAGATATTGTAAGCAGCTAAATCTCAAACACGTGCTTAAAATTCCAGGGACTTTCATTTTACTGCTGTGGTCAGATATAAAAGATGCATTGTTTTAGTGTGTCTAGATTTACTTAAAAACTTGTCATAAAAATATTTTATAGTCACAAAATATTCTTCAGTTACAACAAAGTATTTTATACATTAATAAGGACCACAAATAAATAACAACAATATTCTTAGTCCTACATTCTACAAGCAAATACGATGGGTTCTTAAGTAAATATCAGATTTTCTGTAGTGAAAAGCCACAGATACTGAAATAACAAAACTGGCGTTTTATGGTTTGCAGAAAAACAAAAGGTTGCTATAAAATTACAGAAATGCCAAGTAATGGTAACTAAACAGGAGCAGAGAGGCACTAAAAGGTTTCTCTAGGATGCAACCTCCTCTTCCCATTTTCAGGCAGTAAGGAACATTTCTTATGTGTAACTGCTAGTAATATAGCTGTTTCAGCTGAAATAATAACTTCCAAGGGGAAAAAAAGTATCTTAATAAGCCAATTTAAATAACAGCACATAATTATTCTATTTAAAATTCATTTAGCATGTGCATTGTTCTCTGGCACTCGAACAAAAAGGTGGATTTCCTTTGAATTCTTCACTATCTATGGCTTCCATCTGTTTAAGTTCAAACATAAAACTTAGCAGTTTTATGTTTAGCATAAAACCTAACATTGCAAGAGTATGATGGTGAAGCTGTTTAAAAAAGTAAATCTCTTAACTGTAGACTGAAATCATATACTCACATCCCTAGAAAGCACAGAGTAACTATGGAAACTTTACTGAGCTTTTCTACTGTCTGACTCCAATTCACTTTCAAATCTTAAAAGCTTTCCCTTGTTTTATTCTCACTGCGAAACTGTTAGTGGAAATACACCATTTTCATTTATTGTAGTATAATGAACTATGAAGATGAATAAAAAAAAAAAAAAGAAAAAGTGTCTTTTCTGTGATTTCGGTGCCCCTGAAAACTGTTCTGGGTGATAAAGCAAACAGAAACAGAGAGATGGCAAGGGGAACAGAGCAAGAAGTCCAACTTGTCATATCAATGTGCATAGAAAAAAAAAAAAGGAAACCAACTGGTTTTCAGGAATGTGAGAGGTGCCAATTATATATTGTATTACTAGAAAACATCTGCATTCTCTAATTTTATGCCTAACAGTAGGTTTACCTTTTAAATATCCTTCCTGATGGTAGATTTGGCTTTAGATAACCAAAGAAATATTAGTCACCATCTAATGTGTGGCAAGTAAAAGCAAGAATGCTTTGAAATAGGGAACATCCAACCAGTTACCTTGTCTTTTGATGCCACCTGCATGCACTTAGTCCACAGCAGTTACCACTGACCTAACTCTTAACAAGTTCCAGCCCCTTTGTGTTACTCAGATATTTTGTAAACATGCAGAATATCTAGAAACTGAAATTAGTAATGGACTTAAACAAGAAAATTGTTAAAATTGGAATGAATTCTCTGTAGGCAGTAAGAAATAAGAGGTCAGATTTCAGACATCTAAGAAAAATTTATTTTAGCTTCTATTCTAGAGGAAAATTAACTGGCTAACTAAACACTACCTTCTTAGCCATGCTTTGAAGAGATTTTTTCTTGGAAAAAACCCAAACTTTTGGCTTTATACTGTAACTCTTACAGTACTATTACATGCAATCTGAACACTACAGATCTTTCAAATCATTACAGATCTTAAAGAGAACCATCAGCAAACTCTAGCAAAGTGTTTTTCAAATTAGAACACAAATCTGTATGTGCAAACGTAAATATATATATTAAGTCTGTCTCTAGAAATGGAGAACGGATAGGGGTAAATAATGATATTAAAAAAACTGTTTGTCCAATTGCTTCAATACTGAGATTTAGTTTCTACTAAGCAAGCCTGAAGCCTTGGGTAACTTTCAAGTGAGATTGTGTTAGTCTAATTACACCAACACAAATGAAGTAACATTTGATCAGGCCAAACAAAATGGCTTGGGCGCCCTGCCCCAAAGTTCAAAAGTAAACACCATCTCAGTATGGAAAAGCAGAATTCAAAACAGTGCATTAACATCCAGTCAACAGAAGAGTTAAAACTGAAGCCCATAAATATTAGCACTTCACTTACAGCTGTGGCCAAATGATTTGAACAGAGCCCAGAAGGGTAAAAGGAACTAGCACTCTAAAGCCAAGTCTTACTTCTGGACTTCTTCAGAAACAAAAAAAACCCCAGAAACTGGGCAATTAGATCATTAAAAAAAAAAAAAAAAAAAAAAAAAAAAAAAAAAAAAAAAAAAAAAAAAAAAAAAAAGATTTTAACCTT